>JALPQI010007840.1:0-40173 GCA_025490895.1 Thaumatotibia leucotreta | reverse complement strand
ATACCTAAATACATATGAATAATTTATACCTAAGTACCTATAATAAGAAGCAATAAATAAATATCTTGGGAAATCTTACTCAAATCGACCTAGTCCCACGGTAAGCTCAATTAAGGCTTGTGATGTGGCGATGATATGTATAATAGATAGATACATATAGATACTTTAATACATACACAGCCATGACCAAGGAACAAGTATTTGTGATTAATAAATACACAAATAATGCCCTCGCCGGGATTCGAACCCGGAACCTCCAGCTTCGTAGGCAGGATCACTACCTGGTTTATTTCATATCGACGCTGGAAAGGAGAAATTGGATAAACGACATTTTTGAAGATATTGAGTTATACACACCGTTAGAATCGGAAATTTTTTCCGCATCGAATGAGCTAGGTTTCGTATCCATCTGACAACTTTTGTGTCGCTTATCCCATCGGTGATTTAGAGAACTTTCGATCATTTTTTACTACTAAACGACTTGGTTTTTGACAACTTTTAAGAAAATGGAGATTAGATAAAATATAATTTTCAGCCTCCGTAGCCTAGTTGGTAGTGACCCTGCCTACGAAGCTGGAGGTTCCGGGTTCGAATCCCGGCGAGGGCATTCTTTGTGTATTTATTTATCACAAATGTTTGTTCCTTGGTCATGGCTGTCTATGTATTTAAGTATCTATATGTATCTATCTATTATATATATCGTCGCCTGGTACCCACATCACAAGCCTTAATTGAGCTTACCGTGGGACTAGGTCGATTTGTGTAAGATGTCCCAAGATATTTATTTATTTATTTATTTATTTATTTATAATTCAACATAATGAATCTTGGATATTTTACCTATTTGTCATGACAGGTTAAATTTTACTTGGATATTTTTGCTGTGTAACAACTAATCATCACTTGTGGGTTAGCTATTTCTACCTGACTGTATGATATGTTCTCATGTCGTTTGGACAATTTTACCTTTATCTTAATTTAAAATTAAAGACGGTTAGACAATATTACTTAACTATGATATCTGAACTATTGGCGTTTATCCATTTTTACCCCTACATTTATTTATGAACCATAATGTCGCTTAAGTATCCCTTTTTACCTGAATTTACATTAGAATACTACTGTCACTTATCCTAACTTGCATGAATGAAATGTCAGTAAAAAAGTTAGCAACAATTTGCATACATAAATGTCTGCTATTTTATTCTTTGTCACGTTATGTAGAAACATTTGGCAGAGGGGTTGTCCTGTCAATTTTTACTCTGCGTTAAATAAAATGTTTTTGGAACTTTAATAAATAAAAAGAAAAAAAGAAATAGGTACTAACTAAAACTATTTTTTAAGTGTTATCATAACGTAATACGATGGATAAACATACCAACAGGTACGGTTGTTAAAAGTAGGTAGTTTTCAAGTGCCTCGATTGTAGGTAGGTACTAACTATTGTTGGCTCAATAACGAGTTATCCTTGTTGATTTTGCATGTTTTAACCCTTAAATGCATGACCTTGACAAAGATTTATTCTAATTTGAATTCTGACATGTTGTCAATAGAGTCGAAAATACATGATGCATGATGCAACCCTTAAATGCATAGTGCATTTAAGGGTTAAAATAAAGAGAAATGATCTCAAATAGAAAAACAAAATATATTTGTTTTTAATACTTAACAATAACTATTACTTACTCACATACTTACCTACTTTTTGGAATAAAGTTATAAAAATACCTAAAACAGTGTCTTTCTTTTTTCACGTGTAAGTAAATTTGTTTACTAGTCACGGAATGTTACTCTTGTAATTGAAATGACTGACTACGTATGAAGTCTAAAATAGTTTCTCATTTTAAGTATGTGGATATTTCTTACTGATATATTTATGCTATTTTTTTCAATTTATATATTTTTACCCGAATATAAAATAAGCCACATCGGCAGTTAGATAATTTTAACATGATGAATTTCTTATGTAAATCTCGAGTGGACTTTTTTACCTTCCTTATTTCTTTTACAACGTGTTGGTTAGATAATTTTACATGAATCAATTTTTTCGACCATTTTGCTTAAGCGACAGTAAATCCTTAAATAACACTTGATACGTTAAATAATTAAAACATCACATAGAAAACCTATTTATGTCCATAAATAATGCTTCAATTATTTGATTTGGCCTCCTAATTCATTTTAATGATTTTTTTTCGAAAATCTCGGCGGTTTTTTGCCTCTCCTGTAAAGTACGCACTGTGTCGCTTATCCAATTTCTCCTTTCCAGCGTCGATATGTTATGTATTACATATACAGGACGTTCCAAAAATACGGGACAGGAAGGGAAAGTACCTTAAAATATAGTATAATTATATTATATTTTGCTGAAATAAGACTTAAGTAGTTTTTATTTTAAGTTAAGAATTCTATGTTCACAGCTTTCCTAAAACTACTTTCCTCGTCTAGGAATCTAAAATATCTAAATCACTCAAATGTGAAAAAATAAACACCTTCTGTTTTTATGCTGTCAATCGAGACTAAGCACCTTAAAAAATAATACTTCTAATGTAACACAGTATCTCAGAAGAAAGTAATAGGGTAAAATTACTTAAATGAATGATTAAAATTGCAAGAAAATAATGTGTTCCTGTTCATATCTCTAAAAATAGCTACTTGTCATAAAAAATATATACTTGCTATTAAAACTAAGGTAAAATCTCTTTATATTAAAACAGTGTATTAACAACTTTTAGAGTATTTTCTCTTAATGTCCCGTGGTCTTGAGGCACCCGGTATAGTGTGACCTTAGCTATTGAACAAACACTGAAGGCCCATGTAGTTTTAGTAGGTACTCAGAATTAATGTTCTAACTAGCGTTAATATTTATTTTATTGAAACCAGAGGCATACAAATTAAAAAAAAAGTATCTATCCATCTGAATACTGTGTCTAGACTAATTAATGTTTAGGTACTATTGTACTACGTGTTAAAGCAAATAAGCATTTATATTTCTATTTCTATATCCATTCAGCCCGTGTTCACCTACTACTTATCTTTAAAAAGTGTATACCAAAGGTTATCTTCATTAATCGCCAAGAAAAAGAAACATACCGTATATGAATGGTCCACGGAAAAAACATGTCCAGCGCCTAAAAAATCAGGGCAAATTCACACCTTATTCTGTTAAAAGTAAGGTAGTTTTCCCTTCTGTAATTTGAATTGACTAGAAATGTTCTTTCCGTGGACCCTTCATATGGCCTGTTGTGATTCTTCTTCTTATTCGTGTAAAGGGATCAAATGATATAAATTATTTTTTGCCAGTATCTTGCCACTTCTACTCCTCGGGGAGTAGCATTTGCCAGATCTTCCGAAATGCACGTAATTGGACCTGTTGAATATTTAGGTTTAGGGTTTGACTTGTCAAAAGCCAGAGTCTTATTGTGGCATAAGCCAAAACGCTGTACACGTTGTACATATTTTATAAACGTACTTAAACTTGTACGTCTCTTTATCTCAATAGAGTAAGCTGAAAGTAGAACGAGTCTTTAATTTGCAGGGGTACATCTATCACACTGTCTCATCTACCCACTTCCTTACAAACAGGCCCGAGGCGGACCTGAGTATTTATCTTAAATCCGCGATGAAATTGCACAGATCCACTATAATGCAGTTTAATTAACCAACACAATCAGCAGCCGTTACCAAAGAAACGCCCCAAACGTGAAATAAATTCTTGAGGGGCTGAACTTGGTCCCACAATGGCTGTGGTGATGAAATACCAACTGGTTTTACCAGCTGAGTAATCGAAAACGAACTTAACATCGTTGTCTGAACGATTTTAGGAGCAGCACATTAAGTTTGCCAAGTTTGGTGCTTGGGGTTGACGGTTAGTCTCTAACGTTTAATTTTCTTTTAATCCCAAACGCCTTGATGGTAATCATTTGGGGGGTTGCCGCGTAACGAATTAAACGGATTGCGTCTCAAATGAGGCTAGTTTATTTCTCTGGAGATATTTGACAAGGGAGAAAGGGGATCCTGTGTATTTACGGTCAACTGGCTTCCAGACACATGAGGTTTTCGTAACGTCTTGTGAATTGCACAAATCATTGGATACGACAATGATGGATTGTTAGGTTCTCAACCAAGCTAGTTTCTGAGCTGAGAGTATTTCGAAACTGCATCAAAATGAGTCATGTAGTGCTTCTAGATTTTGTTGGTCAATAAACACTGGAAATGTTTAGCTGTTGTTATAAATGAAAGACAATACACTGGTTGTTCTTGCATTCATTATATTTTGCTATTCGTTTTACTGAAATTTAATAATTGGCATTCATATCGTATTTAAAATGAACTTCACATTGTTTTTTTAAACGGACGTTAACTGGACAGTTTTAATTGTTAATTTGAATTTACGCGATTTTAACTTATGCTCCATAAATATAAATCGCCACATTATTCTTGAACATCCTCATCAAACATCAATGTCATTATACAATTTTGATAATAAATAACGTTTGTATGTTTCACTACTTATCTCTAATGTTACAGTAAACAAGACAATACCTACAACAAGTGACAAAAACTGCTTTCATCGCTATTTCAACCTGCTACAAACCATTATCTTACTACATAAAATGAACATTACGCACAGTAAACAATAAACCGATTTCCTAACACATTTACACCGCTATAATTCAACAACACTAAAAGAGTTAACAAAGTTGATACATCCATGAAGATTCAATGCTTCTTACTGTCTAGAAAACATTTACAAAGAGCTGACAAAAGAACACAACTCGACAAGATACTTGTACATTCACCATCAGATATATCGCAACGGCCAGTGTACTCATAAATATCTAAACAGGCCTCTATTATCATGGCGTTAGAATACCTGTTCAGATATTTATGAGCACCATGGCCGCTCTGATATATCTGAAGGCGAATGTACGGGATGCACAGAAAGTTACAACTTTTCGCCCTTGGCGATTCGATTGTGCAAGTGCTTTACGATTCGCTTAGCGAAGTATCTATTGTCTATCGATGTATTTTGACGTCAAAGGAGCTTTTCAAGTCCTTTAGCCTTTAAACAGTTTGAATGGCTATTGTCCTGTACGGTTTTTTAATACGAGTGCATTTTCTTTGAGGATGTGTACGAAACGGATTGGATATCCGTATCCGTAGTTTGTAGATTTTATGTAGTCAAATAATAATGTCAAATGCTCTATAAAGCTAAAAAGCTCTTTTTTAGTACAGATGGTGCCTTTTTTAGGCTCTAAAGCGAGAAGTGGGTCATTTTACGTCAGGTCCATAACTTTGGAGGGCCATCTGTACTAAAAAACGTCGTACGAGACACGTGCAAAAGGGAAATTCGTAACTCGTGTAAATTTAAAACACTCCCTACCGGTAAAACATTGCCACTCGTTTCGAGTTTCATGTTTTTCGCACTAGTGTCGTAATGTACTATTTTATAATATAAAAAAGAGCTTTTTAGCTTTATTATTCTGGGTGAAATCTTTTACATGATACAAAATCATATTTTCTGCATCTACTCATGATTACTGCAGCTGACTTTTACTATTGGACCATCTTTAAAAAAGTTACCACAAAATCTACATCTCCATTCTCCATACAAATCGTGAAACCAGCTGTCGCTAGTTACAATCGAGTTATCATTAATTACGTATATTTATAAAATTATGTATACTGATCTCTTTCAAATGTGCAAACTTATTAATGCACTCGACTGTAGTAATTATATTTTTTTCTGCCGAATTCGATATAAGTCCCATAGTAAAAGTTAATCGCAATCATGAGTAGATCCAGAAAATATAATTTTGTATCATGTAAACGATACCCTTCATTTCACTCAGTTAGGGAATATACAGGGTGTAATCGTTAAGTTTGGCCAGGCCATAGTCCCGTTAATATAGCAGATATCAGAAAACTTCCAACTGATATCGAAAGTGCGTTACCCAATGAGTAAACTTGCATTAATAACTTTTTCTAAATAGGTGGAGTAATACTCTCATACATTTAGAATGACTACTAGCCTTAAAAATGTCGGGTGTCATAACAGATAAAACTGTTAGAGATATTCGTTATTTGTACGAATACATTATAATAAAATAATAATACTACCGTTTATGAAACAATTAATGTAACATTTATTCTTAAATAAAAACTATTCGTATTAAACTACTCTTTGAATGAACGGTTACGTACTAAATTTATGGAAGGGTTCGAAGTTAATATTTGAGCTGTTTCTGATTTTATTTCAAAAAAGTTTTTAGTGTAATTTTGGTCAACGTACTAAACTCTTTGGGTAACGTACTTTCGATATCAGTTAGAAGTTTTCTGGTATCTGCTAGCTATATTTGCGGAATTATGGCCTGGCAACACTTAACGATTACACTCTGTATTCTGATTCAAACTAAGTTTATTTTTTAGTTTGTGACCTTAGTTATGCTTTGCATTCACAAGCCAAACCATCAATAATAATGAGCTTTACTTATATCCGGAGATAAGTACAAAAGTTACAAAGCTAGGGTGTCCTCAAGGGTCAGACATTTGAGAATTTTGATTGCCTTACCACTCACGGCTCATTGATTTACCGTCTCCCAACAAATAATTTACGCATCAAAATGAGCTTTATCTCTTCAGCAATAAGACAGCCATTAAATAGGATAATAATTAGCTTGTTTATATTAATTAAGTCATATTTCAGTTGAGACGCCGGCGCCGAAGTCGACGCCTTGACGATATAATATCCTGCAATGGATTTGGGTTCCTTTGAACGTTATTTTGAATGACAAAAAGAGAAATACGGAGGAGTAAATTGCTGCTACTAACATGTTATAAATATTAGATTCACAGTAAGCAAATTGTGGAAAAATATTTGTAATGGATTTATGGAATTCAAATGGTAGGTATTAGATGAAATAGTACTGCAATGAAATTTACTTTTTCAATTAATTGTAACAAAATATTTTCTTCGGTTACCGCGAGGTTTACTCATCACCATCATCATCGTGGTCAGTCATCCGCAGAACACGAACCCTGTAAAGTGTTCGAAACGTCGGAATGAAGTTAAAATTAGTTAATATACGCGAGTTTATCCGTTTTCATAGTTTTATTTCATAATTGTAACAAATTATTTACTTTCCTACAATAATATATAATAATTTTTTTGAATCAAAATTCACCATATTTGAAGCGAATCTCTATCACTGGCAGGTGTATAATAGCACATTTCGATGCAAGTGCAAAAGAATATATTATCTTTTCGTCGAGGGTGACAGTTGGAGCCCGAGTGAAACGAGGGCGACAATCACCCGAGTTAAAAATAAGTTTTACACGTGCATCGAACGACTTTTTTCATAACAAGTGCCTTAAAAAGAGAAATTTACGCACGCAAAGTTTACTTTTCCGCACTAGTTACGAAAAAGTAATAAAACTTTAGCTTGTAATAAAAACACTATAATTATGTTCAATCGTTCCCAGACTCTTGGTTTCTTGTTTTTCGTGCCTTACTTTCCTTTCCACATTGTTTTTGTTTGAAATTCAAACATGTTTATTGAGAAGTACATTTGCCATTAGATATAAGAGAACGGCCAGGGCGCCTTCAAACGTCCGAGAAGACATCTATTTTCATGGTATTAAAGTACATATTCCGATATTATTGAGCACCTGGTGGTCGCTCAGATTGATATAAATTATCTAATGGCGACTAATAGGTACCTTTATCTTATCTTTAAGATCTATACCGCAATGTACTACTTATATTTAGGAAAACAACCTCATAGCATGATATAGTTGTAACTGAAAAGCGAATCTTCGAGTGGCGTTTCGAAGACGTAAGGAATCTCTTACATCGTCCATTATCTGATCATGGCTGTCACCGGCAGAGAGCTACCCGCGTCAATCGAGCTTTGTCCACAAATACACATAGAAACAGTAGCCGTACCGTACTATAAGCTGCGGCTACGCTTTTATCGTGCGTTTACTCTCTATGCGGCTCGGAAAATTGGTATACATAAGGTACACCCGGCTAAGATCGGATCTAATGTAAGATCGGATGACCGCGATAACTACTAAAATAGTAGTCTTTTTTCCTCACTGGCTATATTATGCATGACGCCATTTCACCCCGCCCTTCTCGCTAGTATGCAACAACCGCTCAGCTGTATCAGTCGTGAGCCACAGAATATATAACGTGAGCTACGAACGTTTTAAAAAAAAGTGATTATTTTCGACAATTTTTGGAGATCCGATTTTTAACAGGAATCTTTGCACCTTCTTCTCCTTACTTTAGAGTTGAAATTAGATACTAGTCCGATCTTAAGCTAAGAAGGTTTTTCGATTAGGTGTCTTGAAAAAAAAAATAGTGCAAGTTTGAGTGTCAAGTACTCCTAAGCTATTCGGCTGAGCGGCATCAAGTATATTTATATTGAAAGCTTGATTTCTTTTTTATCACGTACATCACACATCTGCAGGTAAAAGTTAGTGAGAATAAATTTATGATTTTTTTTTGTGACATCCTTTCAATTTACCGGAAAATAGTCCGGTCTTACCTGGGAGTACCTTACCTATCGTTTCCTTGATAGGTGAAACAAAATAACGCAAAAATACAATTGCTTCATATTTTCATATTTTGTAAAATATTAAAACTATCTTACTGTTGTCAACTCATTAGAATACAAGAAAAAACATAACTTTTAGAAGACTTTTACCTACAAACCTCGAGAACATGATTCATTAACATAATATGTATTTGGTTCTCTTTCATTCAGTTTTATAAATTTAGCCACAAATGCCACGACACGAAATCACACTTCCTTTTGCAGGCGTACTGTTTATTTGCTCCTCTGAGCTACCAAATGTGCGTACGCATCATTTGTCACGATTCTCGCTCGACATCCGAATCTAGAACATCGTAACTCAATTTGCCACATTTATGTTCTCATTTGTTTACGGCCAGTCACACTTTCGAGATAACTTAGAATTCAGTTTTTTTGGATTTAGGTATTTAATGTACGTATTAGTGAGCGCGCTCGCCAACCCGCTTCTCCAGCGGGAGGCTTACGTCCAGCAGTGAACTGTATGCTTAGCCAAGTTGCCAATCGCTAACGCTAACGCGCATCGTAGTTTCTCCTCTCGGTCACTCTTTCATATTAGTGCGACAAAGACAGTTAGCTGCCTTTCGCTTACGATTGACGATTAAGCGTTAGCGATTGGCAACTTGTCTAAGCACCCTGACATCTTAGGCTGATGATGATGTATTAATAAGAACCACATAATGTTTAACAATATAGATATATCTAAAATGATTGAACAAACATAGAAAGTATTTTTAGACCTCATTATTTATTGAAATAAAGTAGTTTTTTTAGTCCAAATTACTATAAATTTCTGTTATTGAATCTCAGGTTTTATGTATTTTTTGTGACTAATGAAGTGTTCACCTTGTCAAAAAAGAAAACAATCGTGAAATCTATCAATTATAAAAAAAATCTATCGTTGGGGCGATTGATTACTAGGTATTTACATTTCAACTAATATAGGTATATTACAAGCAGCGGCTTAGGATGGTCCCGTTTTATCCATTTATCGTGCTACACGTCACTCTCGTACTTGTTAGAACGTGACGGCAACAACGACAAACGATTAGACGCGGTACCATCATAATCCTACACAAGTATTTTTTTTCGAAATAATCTCTCTTACTACAATTATTAAAGTGAACATATTTTTATTATGTCGTTTAAGAAATGGATATCTTATAACCTTATAATTTTGCATATTGTTCTATGCTTACCCAAGATAGAAAATTGTAACACGCATACACATATAGCTATTTTGATTGCGAGATAGAACGCGTGTATCAGACAATAAATTTTGGGTAAAGTAATGCCCCATGCCTTTACGCTGAATAGTGATACATTGTCAATGGCAAGAGGGGAGAATTAAATGAAAATGGCTGCCAACAAAATCATGATCTGCAATTCGGGACATGGAACTACTATTTGTAAGTGTATGCCTATTCCAGTTCTATATGCTCAAAATCTCAATTTCAATTATACGTTATTGCTGGAAGCAAATGATTTGGTTTTTTGTATATCGACAGAGAATATATTTACCTTAATATATGATTATGCAATAAAAATTTTAACTTGTATTTGAAATTATGTGCAGGTATTTTGACATTGCGCTTAGGTATATTTATCTTATCTTATTGGTGGGGCCCTTACGGATACACTTCGACCCATTGGGATCTTTTGTGTAATATCGCGCTTAGGTATTTAAAAATTGGTATTAATGTTCGAAATTGTAATATTATAACTGATGACATAAAAAAATATATCTGAGCCACCCTTAACAGATGATACCGTAATAATAGAAACTGGCAGTGATAATGCACGTGTTCCATCATCGAAGCCCTTTCGGAAAAAGTGACATCATTGCACCACAAACACCTATTTATACGTGTCAACATTTTAAAACACTATAATACAAGACCGCCTAAGAGCTGATGAACAATTACACGATACGACGTCGTGACGATGAATATGTTTTGTGATGTAACAAATTCAAGAATTGTAAGTAGTAATCGACAAGTTTTGGAGTGGAGACTACGGTCTGGTGATCGCAGCATAGGATGTCTCTCAAAAGATGGATAGACGACTTTATGAACATTGTCGGGAGAAGTTGGGTGCAGATCGCTTCCAACCGTTATAATATGGAGGGGTCCATATTGGCACTTATACAATTTTTTCTTCGAATATTTTTACTAATACCGTTTTTTACTCATAATCATCATTTCTCCGAAATTTTTTTCTCATACTTTTTTTTTACTAAAAATTATACTTCTACCTACAATGTTCATAACGATTTTTATTTCGAAATTTTATCCTCCTAAAGTTGTCAAGTAGATTAATCTATACTCATAAAGTTATTTGAAATAAATTGTTTATTTATAAACATTTTCCCATTAGGTTCACTCTGTTGTGGTATAATTCTTTTATGAATAACATAAACTATGTAGTCATAATGGGCTTTGTGCAGAAACTGTTGTGACATACTCAACTTTAGCATATTTCTTTGTGGCAGATTTCGAGTTGTTCGAATATTATTCGAGCATAATTTCGATGCTCCTATTTATGATGAGGCATAATCTGGATGTGCATAAAATGTATCGGCATAGTTTGTTTTAGCATAACAGAGAAGGAATAATTACAACCTCTCAATAAAATCGAGGTAGTAGTAATATTCTATACGTTACTTACTGTGTTACTGAGCTGAGTACTTTCTAGGTTGCTAAAAAAAAATAACCTCGAAGACTAAGGCGAGAGCAAAGCTCCCGCCTTAGTCTTCTAACCTAACCTATACGAGTCGGATCTGCCCCGGAAGGTTTTGTTCGCTCGCTTCGCTCGCTCACTGCAGAAATTTTCACCCTCACAGCAAATTCTGCCTGACGAAAAAGGCAAGTTTCGAACATGTGGCTACATGCCCAAAAAAAAATGCAAATCTAATTTCTGTCTTATAACACTCGGCGTAATTAATGATATGCCAAGATAGTTTCGGACAAAATAATATTCGAAAAATTGTTATTTAAGCCAAGTGATGTTTCTGTCTCATTAAGTTGATGCCAAAATAGATTATACCAAGTCTGTTATGTCCTAAGCGTTTCGGACAAAAAAAGTTTAGAGGGAACCCGTTTAGAACAGTACCTACTCTGCCACAACCTGATTTGTGCAGGTAGCTAGTTTACAGTAATAGTACGATTTATATTTAATTAAACAAAAATAATTCATACATAAAACCAGTACAGATAAAAATAAATACCTATAACATTAGAATATATAGCATAAAATAAGTATAGTGAAAAATTATATAAACATAAAAGTTAGTACTAAAAATATGTATGAAAAACAATATTATGAACATAAATAATTCTATGTGAGGATGATTATGAACAAAGATTATTCTAAATACCGATCATTATGAAGTTAAATTGTATAAGAAAAATTTTCGGAGTTCCAATAATCTAAGTTGCAATTTTATAAATACTTTGGCGCACCCAATATGGAGCTTCGATAGGAGAGGCAGCAGTGAACGAACGTATTATGGCTGAAACGATATGAATCGTCTTCCGAATCCAAAAGCATTTACTATAAATAAAGCCCTTCATATTACCTTAAGCTTGGATCGATTC
Source organism: Thaumatotibia leucotreta (assembly GCA_025490895.1). Lineage (NCBI taxonomy): Eukaryota > Metazoa > Arthropoda > Insecta > Lepidoptera > Tortricidae > Thaumatotibia > Thaumatotibia leucotreta. The sequence continues at coordinate 27,977 of JALPQI010007840.1, read as the reverse complement.
ATAGACAATTATGTGCATAACCATCTTTCTATTAATGCAGTATGCGGTAGGAAACCAAGGTTGGCGGGGAGGCTGGTCTCCGACCATTTAAAATGCTTGTTACGCGATAATAGCTCTAGCAGTTCTCATGATAGATAATATAATTATTATTCTCAAAGACTACGGTTTTTGTTGAAGTACAATGCCACATCAGATAACACAGAATCTTTTGTAAGCGACATTCTCATGGAAATGACTACACATTGTTGTAGCCTACCCTATAACACTATTCAGGTAATCTACACAACGTGTCGAATCCTTGAATGACTTGTGTCGTATCGTGTCGTGTCGTGTCGTGTCGTGTCATGTAAGTGGTAGCCGTCACGTGCGGTACTCTGTCAGTCCTCACGCGGAATGCGTCTGTCACTATACTAATTCGGTCCATTTATCACCGCACCTACACTGGAAATGTCGAGTACGGTTTATAACAGAGATGAGACGTGATATAGACTGGTGTGTGGAAAGTTTGTCATTAAGGTGATTTTTGTACCTAATAATTAAACGGTTAAACTCATGCGACATGTTTCAGAGAGCCTAGGTCTCCAATATCAAGTAAGCGTGAGCGTTTAATGTTCCTAGTTATTATGTCTGACGAAAGTTTAAATTCAATATTTTTTTTAATATTTTTAGTTATAGATATATTGCTGCTTTAGAATACAATGTGTTTTTGTGTATGGTAGGTTGAAAACTGTTAATTTATTTTGATAAAGTATGTTTACATATTATGGCAATCTTTGGGGGAGGCCTATGTTCAGCAGTGGACGTCTTTCGGCTGATATGATGATGATGATGTTTACATACGGTAAAATTTATTTTATTTTGAGATCTGAAAAATTGGATATATTAATTACAACTAAGTATTTTACTTGACACTAGATAAAGCAGAATTAGACGTAAAAAATTATAAAAATGTACCTATCGTATATTATTTTACGTTTGTACTTATCTTTCTTATTTTGATCTATCTAATTTCCTCCATTGTCAGTCGCCCGCAGACCACGAACCCTCTAAAGTGTTCGAAACGTCGGGATGAAGTTAAATTTAATTAATATACGTGAGTTTATCCGTTTTTCATGGCATACGTATATTTATATTCATTACAAAAACACGAAAATACAAGAGCATGGATTACAGTTTCGGGAATATTATGAAGGTATATGGGCGTTATTTTCAGTCAACTTAATATGTTATGACAAATGCTGATTTCGTAAGAAAGATGATGGAAAAAGATTGCTATTTCCATACATGTAAAACAATCAAAACGTAGTCTCTATAATTCTCTCGTCTCTGATGCGTAGTATTGGTAAATTACTTCAGCAGAGCAGCTATGCGTTTGAAAATGTATGGCTAAGTACCTATAACATAATGTATTTGTACGTGTGTTTTGTGTTTCAAAATACAAGGTGCTTGCGGGGAATCTGAGAGTTGAGGTGGTTCTAGTTCCATTGAAAAAAACAATTAGTATTATTCTACACAAAATGTAAGATAATAATATGTATAATTTTTTTAAAGTTATTTGTAATTCACAAAATTTTCTTACAATATATCTGGCTAAACATCATTGTTTTGAATAAAAAATAATACAAAAAACAGGCAAAATTATTATCACTTTTCAACCAACTTCAAGAAATGGAGGAGGTTTTTAATTCGACTGTATGTTTTTTTTTTTTATATTTATTACCTCAGAATTTTCGACTGGATGGACCGTTTATGATCATTATTATTTTATTTGAAAGCTAATAATGCTTCCCAATTGTTTCAATTTAAATTCACTCACCAAAAATCACGATTGTGTCAACTGTCTTACAAAAGTTAGTAACATACTAATTACAGTGCGCCGTATTGCCGCGTATTGTTGATCGCTCATACAAAATTTCAATTCTTCGCCTTTTTCATGACAAAAGTTGTTACTCGAAATTTATTTCGTAACACATAAATTATGACGATATTTTTTGTTTTCATAAAAGGCCTTTAACAATGTATTTTTTTTTAAATCGACTCATGGTTGGTCTTAAGGTGAAAAAATGTACGTTGTAGGCATTTGGAAAAATATCTAGCATATACAAAAAACGTTCCAACTCGATTCTCACTTGTTCCGTAGACATGTTCCAAGTATCATTACAATGTAAGTAACATTTTATGGCGCTATTTTTATGTTTCCTCTTTATTTATAGAGAGCGCTCTCGACAACACGGTACTAAAGTATTGGGAAAAGGACGAGTTGGTTAACATTTTAAGGACGTGTTCACCTTTTAAGGTGTACATGCGTGTTTTAAAATTGTTCTGTTCTGACTTTTAGTCCAAAAATAAAGATGATAATGTAGAGTCGATTATTTACATTGAAAGGTAGGTCGGTAACTTGCATGGTGAAATTTCTCGGGTCCTAAAATCTATAACTTTATTGTTGGAAGTTGCTATTGCAGTTTGAAAGTTGCAACGTACGACAGTTTCATACTTAAATTACATAGTAAATAAAAAATATCACCATATAGTTAGACTTGCAATTTTAGAATTATAACTAACGTGAGACTTAATCTTTATCGTATCGGTACTTATCGACTTAAATTACTTGAGTAACCCGTTTGATAAATATTTAAAAAATATCCCGTTTTAAGTAAGAACGAACAAAGTAACAAGATTACCACTTAGTGCTTATAATAATTTTAGAATTATAACGAACGAGTGTCAAATATTTCGTAATCACGGATTACTCATTAAATAGTTTTTCCTCTATGATTTAATTTTTCCATGGAGTCATACTATTTGACAAGTAAATAGGGAGTTGATAAACTCTACTATCGATATTATTGATAATATGAACTCCATATAAATACTATCATCAACAATCGAATACGGAATATTGATTGCACAGACATATCACCTACTAGTACATGCACCACAGGTCCATTTGTTAAGTTTTAAACCGTATTTGTCTCAAACATAACTTTAGCTTACAAATTAATAAGAATCAAAATTATATATGAGATAAAATGACAAAAGAGAATAACAATCAATTAAAATTAAAACGAACTTAAACACAGTAAGAGTTAAAATAATATACTAGAAAAATAAACCGCCCATCGTCGTTCCCGGTGCAAAAGTGCCCATAACACTCACAGCGTTTCCGCGTTGAATAGCCATGGACAGACTTTGCACCAGGAACGACTATGAGCGGGGATATTCTCCTTTTTGTCGGAGACGTCCTATGTCCCGTATTAAGCTGAATAAAAATATCACCTAATAAACTTTCAGACTAAGTCCTTTATTTCATCTTTTCTTTGTTAGCAAAGGCCTGAAAGCCTAACAATGCCGGACCTACCCTACACAAGCCTGATCCCCATCAGGCTGAAAAATCGCCATTCCTAATTGCGACCGAATGAATGAATGATTCGAGTCCGTTCATTGTCTGCGGCATACGGGCTGCTGTGCTATTCTTGATGGTCAAGTAAGTAAATTGCTTCTGATTGTCCAGAATATACTTTCTAGGTACTAAATACTAGGTAAATATATTATTTTGAGATCGATATTTGATCAACAACATAAGTACTTAAGCTATATTGTTTGCAGGCTGTTTAAAAAAAAAAATAATTTGACTAATTTGTAGTGCATTTCTATCGATTTGATAAGTATAATTATATACCTCTGTCAATTTAAAACATTATGGTTTGGTGTTTTCAATCGGTTTCTTGGAGAACATTTTGAAACGTTCTTGTCCGATTGGCAAATTATAAGAATAAGAATCGGTTTCTTCTTCAGCAAACAAATTAAAGTAAACAAACGCGAAATTTTAAGATGTTCTCAGCTCTTTTGATGAACCGTTTATTTATTAAAATTTTATTATGATCCTGAAACGGTGTTGTAGTAAAATCTAAATTAATCGGTATTTACTGGAATCCTTAAACCGGTATACTCCATTTCAAATACCATGGTCCGATGCCACTTCAAAGTTGTATGTGACATCGGGCCATGGTATTTGAAATGGAGTATACCTTAGAAAATACAACAGTTATGGTACTGTTAACGCTGGTAAGTGAGACTTACCTATTCAAGCTCCAACTACGGTTATTAACCGGTATTATATTTACCGGTATCTCGGGAAATACACAATGCATGGGTCTATTAACGCTGGTTGGTGAGACGGTGGCCTCTCCAAGTTTCAGCAACGGGGGCAAGCTGTCGGCTAGCGACCATTAGTCAGCCGACATCGTTTGTCGTGCGTCGTACATAACTAATTGACGCTGTAAATCGTGTCCACACGCGACGTGTCGCGACAAAAGGACGATTGACGTGCGATTGGGTGCTTGATGAAGTTAGAGATGAAATTAAAAAGTATAAATTTCTGACGATCGCTTCTTGTTACCGATTTTAACAAATTAATGCGGGTTAGTATTTTTTTCAGAGGATTGAGTTTTTATTCAAATCATTGGCCTATCTCAGTCTACTGCTAGACGAAGGGCTCTCGTATTAACTATGCGTATAGAATTATAGACGCATTAGGAGGTAAATGCCCATAATCGCCACGCTGGGCAATCGAATTGGCGATCGCAGTACTTGATGTGTCTATTATGACGCAGCTGCCCGTCAACAATTTTTTATCGAAGAATGATCAGTGACACTTCAACCGTTAGCCGACTCTTACAACGGGAAGAGTTGGGGTGTTGACAAATAATAATAATAATAATAAACGTTTATTCACCAGAAATACAGTGGAATACAGGTCTATATAATTACTAGTACTAATACTTATCTATTACAGTGATTCACTATCATCTGAACTAGGCCGAGCCTGTATCTCAGATGTTAGTACCTTCCTATGAAATTTATTATTTATATTAGACAGGAATTAGACCGCTTATAACTATAATTAAACTTAACTTATAACGATTGTAAGTTGAGATTTTTGAACAAAATGGTGGGTAGATAATAAAAGTATTTGTTTTACATTTACCTTCGCAACCAAAACAATTTGCCACAACAACAGTCAGGTTACACATATGAAACTGTGAACTTTGGAAAACATTTTAATTTTATGAAAATACAATTTAAAAGTGTCGTGATTTGCACTCTATTCATATTTCAACGACATACGGTAGTCTATTTACGATCACGGGTGGAAAGTCAGGCCCGAAACGTGAGGATTATATTCAACGTAAGTATACGCGATTAAGTCCCGTTTGTCGCAAAAACATGCATTCCATTTCCAATTACGCATAACATTTATATGAACATATATATATATATGTATTCTTAATGCCGTCACTACACGGCCAGAGTTTTTATTATAATTCGAAATTTGAACAAGTACGTGATATAGATTAATTCACATATTTGACACATCTATGTGTCAAATATGTATTGAAATATCTAACATGGATAAGACAAACGGACTTTGAGTTCAGATTTAGATACATTTTTCAGTCGCAAGTATCTCGTTCCGTTCACATTTATGATACTTACATTCAAATGACTGGTAGATATTTAGAATTAATATTTTACTATTATTACTATTCGATAAACCTCGTGTTAGTCTACCCGATAGCAAGTAGGGCTAAGCCTAAACTGAAAAGCTACGCGTGCCTTAATCGCCTATGACGGGATCAAAATGAGCAGACGGATTACAATGTAGTGGCAACCCTGCACCGTGCAGCTTGGAGCCGCATAGAGGCTGTTTGACAATCACAAAGCAACTGACAGACTGATGGCTAAACGCCTCGTTTGTGCCCGTGGATAAATCTTATGACACCTCCAGTTGGTTTACGCGATAGCTCCGCTTTTACCGTTAGTCATGCTTCGCGTTTCGTACTTACGTATTTGTCAGAACATGACGGCATCATCGACAAACGATAAACTCTCTCTTAGGCGTCATAAGCGTAAAGTTCTGTAACTACGTGTGTATAGTCCATTTCAAATACGAAGGCCCGATGCCGCTCGAAACTTTTGTCATTTAATTGGGCCACTACAAATTGGGTCGTGTCATACACCGATGTATGCAAACAATATGACTCCACAAAAGGGTCTGGCCAAGTATCTTTTGTTATCACTGATCCTATTGTTGGTGCCTAATGACTTTGTCAAGTGGAATCGGGCCTTCGTATTTGAAATGAGCTTTACCTCTAAGTTGCATTTCTACCTCCATAATTGTAATGAATCTTGCGTCAGGTCCTTTAATTATTTAGTCCGTTTGTATAACCGGCTCATCATCATCATCATCATCAGCCTATGTTAGTCCACTGCTGGACGTAGGCCTCTCCTATTAACTATGCGTATAGACGCATTAGGAGGTAAATGCCCATAATCGCCACGCTGGGCAAGCGGATTGGCGATCGCAGTAATGTGTCTACTATGATGACGCTGCTGCCCATGATCAATCTTGTAGAATGGTCAGTGACACTATGATCCCTTAGTCGGCTCTTACGACACCCACAGGAGGAGTTGGGGTGGTGACAAATGTATTCTTACTGCCGTCGCCACACGGCAAATAACCGGCTCAGTAGCGAGTAATTTATTTGTTTACCCCAAGAGATGACGATTTTGATAATGTTTTTGTTCTTTAAGATTTTGTGTGGAGAGTTCATCATAGTTGAATATACGTCGGTTTATAATTAAACTAAGTAAAATACGAAGATAAAATACCTAGTTTAATTATACCTTATGCTTCTTTGTCGAGACCCTTAAGTACGATGTTTGTACACCGTTGTACCTTCTGATCTTACCTAACAATTTTCAGACAGCCAACATGGCCAACAAATATACACACCTAACTACTTATACAAAAATACTAACACTTGATTGTACAAGTATTTTCTCATAGTAGCGGAATTCAGTTACAGTCCTAGTAAATCACACTTTATTTTATGAAGCCAAAAATGTCAAGTTATTGTTAACTCTTCTTTTCACATGTCTTTTGACCTACGAACAAATAAAACATGGAAGCCGCACGCCATAGTAAATTGCCTTTCAACACCGGTCCTGAATTTTAGTTGACAAATGTTACCCCCTCTTTAATGCATTACGGTAATGAATTTCAACGTCAACCAATACAAACTTAAACCGCCATTTAAAAATAGTTGTGATTGATCCATCAAACTTTTGATTGGCTATTTTCCCATAAACATTTGTCAAAGGTGTTGCTCCGAAATGTGCACGGTGCTAAGAAAAGCGCTGTCCTGCCCATCGTGGCACAATTTAACAATTGATTTTGGGGACATTTTTGACCTGGCGTTAGGCGTCTATGTTATACCTATTATGGTCGCAGCTTTTGACAAAAAATTTTGTTAGCCAATAATCAGCCTTCAAAATCATTAAGTATCATTTTTTTTTGCTAAGGCTCGATTTTATCAATCGACTAAACTTTTATTCGAAGAATAACTCTTACTCTCAGATACTAGTGTCAAATTACTATGGAATGTTTAAATTACTATCCCAAATGAGAGTTATTCTTCAAATAAACGTTTGGTGAAATCTAGCCTAAGTAACATTGCACGTAGGATTTTAGCTAAACCAGGTTCAAACATTGAAATCCTCAACAACGCGTGTCCTAAGCCACTCTGACAGGATCAAAATGAGCCCGACAATTTACGCTCAAGCTACAAACATCGTGATTACAATTAACAACTGTTGCACTTTATGCCACAAATGCCACAAATGGTCATGGCTACGAAGCTGGAGGTTCCGGTTTCGAAACCCGGCGAGGGCATTATTTGTGTATTTATTTATCACAAATATTTTTTCCTTGGTCCTGGCTGTCTATGTATTTAAGTATCTGTATGTATCTGTCTATTATATATTATATCGTCGCTTGGTACTCGCATCACAAGCCTTAATTGAGCTGACCGTGGGACTAGGTTGATTTGTGTAAGATGTCCGAAGATATTTATTTGTTTATTTAATGGTCACCTACTCGTAAATATGTTGGCGTTTGTACCACGTTATCTTAGATCATGAAGTAGCCGTCATGGGCTTCACACGCGAGTTTGACGCCTCTTGTCCTGTGAGAACCATTCTGAAGACCATCGAAACAACTGAACATCTGTGCGCGATCTTGGACATCTCCTGCTGTAAGCCTTTTAACGCTCATGTCAGACTTCTGGGAAAAAGACTAAGAGGCCGTTCACCTACTTGTTGGGCGGACCAAATAAAAGATTTGACCGGACTCACTATACCGACAGCCTTGAGACAAGCCGAAGATAGAGCAGGGTGGAAAGATCTCGTCACAGTCTCAGTAAAGGCATATCAAGAAAGGCACGACCTTCAGGAATGAAGAGTACGATGAAGAAGAAGTCAAACTTCTGACATCTATACGTCGCTTCTTTGAGGATCCCTGTTCAGTGTCAATTTCAGAATTTAACAGCTGGAAAGATTGAATTTTTTAGCAGTCGAGTATTATAAAGTCACTTGAACTTATTAAATTTGAACATAACTCGATAATATAGTGCCGACTAGCTCGGAAATACGTTACAACGCTAAGTTAGTTTAGTAGTTGTAACCTTATTATCCCAGGTCAATGAGATTAAGGCGAGGTGCCTAGAAGGCTTGAAACTTTACATTAGTGAAGCAAGACCTAGTGCGGATCATAGAGGGCAGAATTGAATCAGTATGTTAACTGTATTTATTCAAGTGAAAATACTATAGTTTTAAGTGACGGGAGGCTTCTGTTCTCTAGCTCCTTTTGCCGTCACCACCACCTTAACCACCGATTCACCATGAGTCTGCCCCAAATATTAAATACATGGAAAAAATCCTTCCGGAATATTTTATTCACGACTATATTGCCTACAACTGTTGCAACAAGCAACAATGAAACTTATATGATACAAAACAAATGAACGTGACATTTGACAATGCACTGTTTACGTTTTGAATGACTATTGTCACCTTGCCTACTCATCCACAGAGGCAGGTGCGTGTAATCGGATAATTCAATATTTTCAGTAATCTTAAACAATTTTCATTGCCAATGTCTAGGTGATCATGACCACGGACATAATAAAATTCGAAAAAAACTATCTCTGTCACACCAATTAGGTATATCGTGGGTGAGACCAGAGGCCTTTCCTATTACCTAAGCGTATGGACGCATTAGGAGGTGAATGCTTATAATGGCCACGCTAGGCAAGCGGGTTGGCGATCGCAGTAGTGTGTCCGCTCCACTGTCTAATGAAGCTGCTGTCCATCATCAATCTTCGATAAATAAATGGTCAGTGACACTTCGAATCCCTTAGTCGACTCTTACGACAACCACGGAAAGAGTTGGGGTGGTGACAATGTATACTTACTGCCGCCACCACACGATCAGAGACCAGAGACCAAGTAATTTAAAAAAATGTTAATGTTGATAATGCACGGTAGTGAGGACCTCTTCACTTTTAGATACTGATATTTTATTACATTACTGTTTATATTCGTCAACTGTCATAGGATTGGCCGCTAGGCTTATCCTTTGAGCGAGCTGTAAGCTTGGCCATCGAGTCTCCCAAGGTAAGGATAATTTCGTGAACTTGTCTGACCTACATAATAATGTTATTTTATATTTCATAAGGTCGTACGTGTACGACGAGCAGTTTGGTACTTGCGGTCGACTTTTAAAAACACTTAAAAATTAATCTGCGTGCGTGAAAAGAAAGTAGTAATTCCTAGGTTTTATCTTCAAAATGCAATGCCACTGTGCCGAACATCCCGTGTTAACTCTTTTCAACTTGGTGGTAAACTATAATGACCACCGAGTATAATTGAAAACGTATCTTAATGTAGAGTAATTTAGTATTCATATTTGAATGTCTTCATAATAAAAATAAGATTTTTAATAAAATCGTTAAAAAGACCACCACTTTTTTACATCCTGTATAGAACTATAGCTACTATACATATACTCGTATACGTATGTTTTGCGGTTTGCACCTGACATCACCAATTTAAAGTTACATTTTTGAAGACAATTTAAAAAAGTAAATGCCTTACTTGTTTCAACCCACGACTTTTAAAATGCGTTCAAATAAGTAAAAAACAAACCAGCCCGGATAATGAATAAGTTGAATACATTAAGTTTCCTTTTCATTGTATGAATTCGAAATAAGTCTCGTTAGTACAAAATACCGTAAAATCGGTCGGAAATCAGCACTTGTTAATATGGAACGGGCATTTTTTAAATGCTTAATTAGGTAACTTTCATTTAAAATTTAAATAATGTGTACCATTTATCAGGACTCGGGTGGTTGGAAAATTAACAGAAACGTATCGTGTCCCGTATTTTCGGGTAAACTGTGAAGCAGAATAACGAATGAATATTGTTTCCCAATTTTAAATTCACGTGTGTTTTAAGTATTTATGTTACTACTCTTTAGTCTTTCGCGAAAAAGCGAAGGTAGAATTATTGTTTCAGTAAAGATGGTGCTTTTTTACGCAGAAGAGTAAAAAGTGGTTAGTTTCTTGTCAGGTCGAAGCTTTGGCCATCTGTGCAGAAAAACATCGTAATACACAAGCGAAAAGCAAATATGTAACTCGTTTTTATTTTGAAATTTCCGTTCCGTGTATTTTTCGAACTTTATTTTTTTCGCACATGCACCGTAATGTACTTTTCCTAACTAGTGCGCAAAAACGAACTTTGCACACGCTTCGCGCTCGGTAAATAAATACTCTTTTTGACGCACTTGTTATGAAAAAAATCGTCCCTTACACGTGCAAAAACTTTTTTTTAACTCGGGTGATTGTCGCCCTCGTTTCACTCGGGCTCTAACTTTCACCCTCGCCGAAAAAAAGTTTTCCCGCACTAGTTAGGAAATGTACTATTTCCTTACTAGTGCGGAAAAGTAAAATTTACGAACGATTCGCGCGCATTAATTTCTCTTTTTAAGGCACTTGTTATGAAAATAGTCGTTCGATACACGTGCAAAAACTTCTTTTTAACCCGGGTGATTGTCGCCCTCGTTTCACTTGGGCTCCAAATTTCACCCTCGTCGAAAAAAATATTTTTTTCACTTACATCGAAATGAACTATTTATTTTTATAATATTTCTTGGTGAAATGGTTAAAATCCTATGAAAACAATGTTAATATAAACTCGAAAACAAACAACTCATAATTCCGTGCGCTTCCAAGCAATAAAGCTATCAGCCATCACAGTGTTGACATTCCTTGACATGAATTAATTTAGTACAAATGTTAGTCAGTTTTTAAGTAGTCATTATATGCAAATTACGAAGTCGTGACGATGACTGGTGAGATAGACGAGACGTGTAGCCGTACCATGAGCTGCATCCGCGGTATTAACGCAGACTTACTTTCTATCAATCCCACTCGTACTCGCATATTGGCGGGAGCGAGCCGGGTAGAAAGTGAAGCAAAGGTAAGCAAGGAATGGTTGGTACGCATTCAAGTCTTGAGAGCGTGGGCTTGCAAAGTCGCCGAACATTTTAATATGGGAAAGTGCTGGTTCAGACAGTCTACAGGTATCGTCCATTTCAAATACGAAGGCCCTGAAGACTGTTTTGAAGACACTTATTATTATTTAGAACTGATGATTTTAATAATTATTTTGATTGCCTATTCCTCGATAGAGATGATTTTGGGTTGGTTCGAAATTATGATAATTTACGCTTGGAGACCTTATACATCTCCAAAGGTGCATTATAATAATGTTATTATTATAATTATACCTATTCAGAGAGAAACCTTTACTTTTCTTTAAATTATTACATATAAATGTTCTGACTTTTTAGACACTTTACATCTCTTAATTGTTATACTTCTTTATTTAATTTCTGTCTTAGTTTAGGGTTTTTATAAAATGAATATAAAATTAAAATACAATACAACATACAAAAACATACAAAAACAAAAAAAAATCCGACCCTTGATCCAGCCATCTAGCGAGAGACTCTTAAGGTGTTGGTCGAGACTCTTCGCTATTAAACCGTTCGCTGTAACGACTATCGGGACTATGATCGTCGAGTCAACATCCCACATGGCGGTTATCTCGTGGGCCAAGTCTAGGTACTTACTGGACTTGTCCTTTTCGGCCTTCACGAGATTCTCATCATGGGGGATGGTGACGTCGACGAGCACAGCCCGGCGCTGCGATCGATCTACCAGCACGATATCAGGCTTATTGGCTACATTAATTGTTATTATTATTATGTTTCAATTTATTTAAAATCAATTTTATGTCCCGCCAAGTTTCTTACCGGTTCTTCTCGGGTCAGCGGTGTAGGCTTAGAACCGGAAGTAGTTTTAATACTTAGACTATTCAAAACAATTTGTTGCTATTCCAATTTGAATAACCAATTATTTGAATTTGACTTTGACTTTGGTTAAAAATAGAATTATCAAAATCGGTTGGCATTGTATAGAATTACTCGTATTCGTCCATTTGTCGTGCCCATGCCTAATGCAAATTCAAGACTTATATGGTTTCCCCATGGTTGCCATTGTTAAAACTGGACAACATTAAAAGGAAATCAATCGGTAAGTATCAGCTTACAAATCAAAAAAAAAACATCAAAATTGGTTCACTCAACCGGGAGTTCTGAGGTAACAAACATAAAAAAAAACATAAAATCGAAGTGAGAACCTCCTCCTTATTTTGAAGTCGTTTGAAATACTACAAAGTTTGCGTTCCGGCCAAGAGCTTCAAAATTGTATACTAACACAGTGAGTGGAGGTAGCAGTGGGGACTTTCAATGCGGAAAGTCATGGGTTCAAATCCTTCTCGTATCAATGAGTTTATTCCTACGAACAAATAAAACATGGAAGCCGCACGCCATACTAAATTGCCTTTCAATAACGGTGTTGAATTTTAGTTGACAAGTGTCACCCCCTCTTCAATCCATCACGGTAATGAATTTCAATTTCAACATTTTCAACTTATAAAAACTTAAACGCCAGTTAAAAATAGTTTGGATTGGTCCGTCAAAGTTTTGATTGGCTATAATCTATAAACATTTGTCAAAGATGTTGCGCCGAAATATGCGTGGTGTTAAAAAAGCGCTGTGTCCTGCACATGTTGGCACAATTTTATTGAACAATTGTGTTTGGGGGCATTTCTGAGCTGGCGTTAGACGTCCATGTTATATATGGTCGCAGGTTTATTCGGTGTATCAGTTGATATTTACCATTAGCTTATGGTGAAGGAAATCATCGTGAGGTTAGTGAAGCTGTCAGTGAAGTTCCCAATACGATTTAGGACAGTCTGAGGACTATAATAGCACAGTACCTGTTATTTTTTTTTTTTTTTGCCGTGTAGTGACGGCAGTAAAAATACATTTTTCACCACCCCAAATCCTCCTGCGGGTGTCGTAAGAGTCGACTAAGAGATTGAAGTGTCACTGACCAATCTGACCATTATTTGATAAATGATTGATGATGGGCAGCAGCGTCATCATAGTGGACACATTACTGCGATCGCCAATCCGCTTGCCCAGCGTGGCGATTATGGGCATTTACCTCCTAATGTGTGTAACCGCATAGTTAATAGGAGAGGCCTACGTCCAGCAGTGGACTATCATAGTCTGATAATGATGATGATGATCTATGTAGACCTGTCTCCGGCCACTCTTTCAAATCATTGGATTACGTGGAACAATATAAAGGCTAAAATATTATTATTGTATTCCCCCTATCTGTAACTCAGTAGTAACCTCTCATTTCTCCCAAGCTAAGAAACAACATTTCTGAAACATTTGACATGTTTCAGAAATCAAAATTTAACAGTTACTCCTGACATTGCAGGTAATAATTTTAAAACTACACTCATCGTATTCTGAAGATATATAATGCATTCACAGCATGCTCATCTTGACAGTAACCACCTGTCAAAATATCTCGGGGAAGGTTGAAATTGTTCGTAAGTTTAACAGCCGAGCGGAGGGTATGCGAAGAATGCTCTAAGTTTTGCATCCTGCGTGTTTGCATTTGCAAGTTTGATATTAGTTGTATAGTTTAACAGTTTGATGTAATGTCAGTTGAATCATAAATAAGTAGTCACAATAGTAGTAGCCATTCGTATGTTATACTCTGTTTGGTTAGATATTTAATAAAAGGTAAACAATCTTGCAGCATATTTTTATTGAAAACTACGAGTAGAAAATAGGTTTTAACAAATATACATAATATAACAAGGAAATACCTACAGTGATTTACATTGTTTTGATTCATTAAGTACCTAGTTTCGATTTTTAAATGCATTTTTCAATAAAAAGATTGATTGTTTATCTTGGTGGTTTGCGGATGACCACGAACCCTGTAAAGTGTTCGAAACATCGGAATGAAGTTAAAATTAGTTAATATACCCGAGTTTAACCGTTTTTATAGTATTATTTCATGTGTTATCCTCGCGGTAACCGAAGAAAATATTATTATCTTTTTTTAAATACCTAACCAAACAGAGTATAGATAGGATAAGTGACGCCCAATAACTAGATACAGTCGAAGCTTGTCGTTGGTAAGAAACACTGCTTGTAACGTTTTGAGATTGTGTACCCAAAATATTTCAGCCTCTGTAGCCTAGTTGGTAGTGACCCTGCCTACGAAGCTGTAGGTTCCGGGTTCGAATCCCGGCAAGGGGCATTCTTTGTGTATTTATTTATAACAAATATTTGTTCTGTGGTCATGGCTGTCTATGTAATTAAGTATCTATATCTATTATTTATATTATTATATCGTCGCCTGGTACTCGCATCACAAGCCTTAATTGAGCTTACCGTGGAGCCAGGTCGATTTGTGTAAGATGTCCCAATATATTTGTTTATTTCATGAATAGAGAATAGATATAAGCAGCAGAAGCAAAAAAACGATCTTTGGTTGTTTTATTTCTGAATGTTACTCCTAGCTATTAAGGCAATCGGATTGGCGATCAGAGAAATGTGTCCACTATGATCATGATGTTGCTACCCATCATAAATCTTCAATAAATTAGTCTTCAGCGAAACTTCAATCCCTTAGTCGACTGACGACTAGAAAAGTTAGAGTGATGACAAAAATATCCCGTCTGCCGTCTGCCGTCAGTATGCGGACGAATTCCTTCACAATAAATACCTAATTGGTCTTTGACATCAGTCATCGCATACTCCAAATAATTACAATAAGAAACAATCTTTTTCATCACATTTGCTGTCTAAGCGCGCCATTGCTTGCGTGCGTAGCGGGAGTAATAGAAAAGTGTAATTCCCTAGGGAGTAATAGAAATGTCAGTACGTCATTTAATAATATTATGTCTTCAAACTTATTTTTTTGTCGGCAAGTGTGATGAAAAACATTGTATGCATACGTCGGTAAGCGGAATACTAACTCGAATCATAAAAGCCCTCCGCCTAACGGCGTCGGTATTCTAACACTCTCGTAAGTGATTCCGTACTTACCTCCCTTGATGCACAATGTACTATTAATCTTCGCTTAGACATACTTAGATTGTTTGGACTAAGCTTCACACCAGTTCTGTAAGGAATTATTGATTCATACTTATAAAATCGAAGTGCAATTTTCTTCCTCAAACTGTCCAAAAAAGTCCAGAAATCCACCCCTAACCCAATAATAGGGTATACACAGCAATTCATATGCCAGACGCGACGCAAGGCTTTCATCCTTACCCATTCAAACTTCTTATGCAAATTATGTAATGTTCTTTACGACATGAAATGGCGAATGTTACTTAAGTAAATATTTATGGACGTAGCTATACTTACCCTTACCATAGGTCGTATTGATATTGATAAAACCATATAAATCTCATAACGTCCCTCGTCGTCTTTCAAGTTGGTTTATATTTTTTGCAAATGAATGCATATTTTCTAATAGTACATTGTGCATCAAGGGAGGTAAGTGCGGAATTATTAACGAGAGTGTTAAAAGCCCGACACCGTAGGCGGAGGGCTATTAAGGACTCGAGTTAGTATTCCGCTTACCGACCGTGATGCATACAATGTTTTCCATCACACTTGCCGACAAAAAAAAAACAATTTTAACAAAAACTATTATTCTATAACGTACTGACATTTCTATTACTCCCACTACCCATGCAAGCAATGACGCGCTTAGACAGCAAATGTGATGAAAATGCTTTTATGGAATGTAATCTGAAATGTTATCTTAATTGTCTACTTTTGTTCATAATTAACTGCAGTAAAATTCAATGAAATTCGTTTTTCACTAGATGGCACTATTAAAATAAGCTCATTTAGAATACTTTCATTCTGTAAAAACAATAAGAAGAGTTCAATTTTTACACGGCAATAATTAATGAGTGTTGTAAGTGCATTTGTAATAGGTGTTTCTCGTGTACTAGCAGTATTATCTTGTGCATGTATATCTTGTGTGTTTATATTGTATGAGAGAGATGTAATGTAAAGCAGATAAAGCGGTCGATAGTAAGTTAGTAAAAACTCATGGTACGGGTAGAAGAGCGTGCTAAAGTGTTTTGCATTTTTCTTTTTAGAGCACTCAGTTTCATACTGTGTTAGGTATATTATTATGATCAATTTTGTGATTTATATATTATCGTAAAACTGATTTTTCTAAGCACGGGGTGGAATATTTGGTGATACTGCTTAAAATTCTGAAGCTGCAAACTCTGAAGAGTTTTGTAGGACAATTACTAATTGTAAGACTGTAATCCATATGTACTATTAATAATAAATAAATAATAAAAATAATAATATGGATATAATTCTTTGGTTTTTATCCGTTCATAAACTCTTTTTAATATCAGTCAGATGTATGTACGTATATGCAAATCAATAGCATTTTTGGTTACCAATTACTAAATGTACTTAACTGTATAAAATCTCTATAACTAGATAAATAGTTACTGAATTTCGAACCTTAAAAATAAAATAAAGACTGTCCTTGAAAGTATGGCAACAATATATTACCTTGTAGTACCGATGTATATATTTTCTTGCCTGGTCAAGAAGATATTATTATAAATTAGTACTTAAAACTTACCATTTTCATAATAAAAAAAAAATATTTTAGCCTTTAATGTCCCACTGCTGGGCACAGGCCTCCTCATATTCATATATGAGAGGGATTGGGCTATAGTCCCCACGCTGGCCCTAAGCGGGTTGCGAACTTCACATACATCTTTGAATTTCTTCGCGGATGTATGCATATGTATACCATTTTCATAATATTCTAATAAAAATAATCACGTAATTTTTTCAATCACTTTCTCGTCCTACAAATTTCATTCTTCATCGGCTGGTAGTTTTGCCACCTTGAAGCACCAAAATTGTAAAAAAATAAATAAAAACAAAGTACAACAAACTGTTAGCCAAATTGGAAGGCTCACTTAAAAAAGCGTGGAAAGTTCTCGTACATTCCACTCCATTTTGCAAGCCTGCAGGTATCAACCGTGACATCTGGCGCTGCGGCCATCTTGCCAAATCCTAGAGCCACTTGGAGACAGGCCAATTTGGCTTGGCGTCGCATGTTAATAAACGAGCCTGATATGCTGGTTCATTTGCATTGATCTACGTTATGATGTCGCGGTGTCATGGGTATGTTTATTGTCTTGGAGTTACTGATCAAACATAGTGAAGGAAATTTATAGTTGGTACTCGCGACTTCGTCTGGGGAAGAAACAGACGATTTTTGCGATAAAAACTATCCTACGAACAAATAAAACATGGAAACGCACGCCATACTAAATTGCCTTTTTAAAAATGCGGTACTGAATTTTAGTTGACAAGTTTCACTCCCTCTTCAATGCATCGCGGCAATAAATTTCAATATCAACCTAGAAAAACTTTAAACCGCCACTCAAAAATAGTTGCGATTGGTCCATGAAAGTTTTGATTGGCTGTATTCTATAAACATTTGTCAAAGAGGTTGCGCCGAAATATGCGCGGTGTTAAGAAAAACGTTATATCCTTGACCATCTTGGCACAAGTGAACAAATCTTATGTCCTTTCGCGGGTATATCATATCGAACTATTTCCATACCAGGTTTCAATAAAATTGGTCTAGCGGTTTTAACATGAAGAGGTAACAGACAATAATTTTGCCGTAATCACAAGACCATGAGATCTTCAGTGGCATTCATATTAATTGCTACCGTAAGTACGAGAATCTGTAAATTTGCTTGTAAGTTTTGGTGCAGAAACTTTATGTTTACAGAACCATAGAGCACGACCACCAAAAATTGTTTACCAATATCGCGAAACGTCTGATTGTCTTAAATCGAGATCGAAGAACTGGCAATATCCTCTATCCTCTCACAACGTATAAGTATTTTTGGAGAAATTAATTATAATATTATCTTCTCACGAAAGTTAAAAATCAAACATTCTCAAATTAAGATTTCAATGATAATTTGCATTGCTCAATCATTAATTATCTTTTTATTTCAAATAAGTTCACACTTTTTTTTCTTTTCCATCAAAACTTTTCCCCATCTGTACCGACCCAAATTATATTGCAATAACCATAATATATACCATAATGAACTCCCTCATCGAATCACGGGATGCATTGATTGGCGCCCTCCCCCATGTTAGCAATTGCACCAATCTGTCCAAGATTTCGGACAAAATCCCTAAACCAGGGGATATTGAATCTCTTTCAATTTCCCCACAGGAACTTGTTATAATCTTCATAGTAACTAATGACTTATTTAATATTCATTGGAGTATAAATCATGACGAAAATAGCAAATGTGGCATATGGGGATATTGCGTTGTATATTTTGTTGATAAAATAAATAATATTTGACATAATCTACGGTTCGTGTAATGCTAGCGTGTTATTATTTAAACACCTTCCATTTAACGCGATTAGATTTTAAGCAGTATAAACTATTGTTTTGGAAAGGTACTTCTTTTATTTGTTTAAAAATGATATGATGTATGGTAATATATATTACAATAATTATTATACTCAGCTTTATCGTTACTATTATGTTAGATTATGTTGATTATACGTTGCATTCCAGCACAAATTATTTTTACAAAATAAGATTTACTGAATCATCAAGAGGTGATCATTTACTATGCCACCTAATTTTTACACTTCGTCAAGAAAAAACTCTCCATTAAAGTAGCTCAAAGAAAATGACACATTATAAATCGGTTAATTAACGTTCTTTAGCTGCTTTTCAAGCTAAACCCAGCATCCATAACCTTTATTACGAAGGCAGTAGAGTTCAATAAAAGATGATTGAGGAGTAGGAAGATAAGAGTACTAAGGCGAACTTATGTCCCATTTCCGCGACTTTAAATTGGGATGAGACGTTAAAAGACGTTTTAAGATGTCGTTCGGATTAATTACCCTTGACGAAGATAGTCTGGTGGTATTTTTAAGTCGTATATGGTTTGTTAGTATTAACGGATGTTAGGTAGACGTCTGCTCATCACTTTGCTAGTACATGTTTTATTCTGTCTTCTTTAAAAGGTCATGTTACCTAGACGTTGTGTTTAGTGTTTTTGCACTGTTTTGGCAATTTAAGTATTTATTACTGGTTTATTAGGATTGCTTGTGAGGTACAAGTTCACAGACACACGGATAAATAAAATGTACTTAATAGAAATTATATAAACGTCATGATTCGTCTGACAATGTAAAGGTGATAAAGGGGTTTTTAACAAGTACAAATTTTTTCGTATTTTGGAGTTCAATATTCGATCATTAATCGATGATGACACACAAGTAATCGTTTTTATTTAGAATGTAAGTGGAATGATCAAAAATCTGACAAATAAAAACGAAATTCCAAAGATAAAGCCAATTTTTTTAATTACAGAATTAAAAAATAATTAAATTATTTTTTTAATTACGTGTGGTGACGGCAGTAAGAATACATTAAATTTGTCACCACCCCAACTCCTCCTGCGGGTGTCGTAAGAGTCGACTAAGGGATTGAAGTGTCACTGACCATTCTACAAGATTGATGCTGGGCAGCAGCGTCATCATAGTGGACACATTAATGCGATCGCCAATCCGCTTGCCCAGCGTGGCGATTATGGGCATTTACCTCCTAATGCGTCTATACACATAGTTAATAGGAGAGGCCTACGTCCAGCGGTGGACTAACATAGGCTGATGATGATGATGATAATGATGACAGAATTAAAGCCAACACAAAGATAAATAAGACAGAAACATCTACGTAACTCCCTAAAGAATTTCACATATCCATAACTCCCATTGTCTTCCTCTACGTCCGTAAGCAAAGGATCGCTTCATAGGCAAACATGAAAAATATGCTTCATCGTAAAATCAACATGGCCGTCACGTGTCACCGCAACGCAATTACGAACACACTCGCGTCATAATTGGCGACAAATTAATAGAGAGCTCAGTCGCTAACTACTAATCACCACTTCGGCGAATGGCGAAAATTCGAGCGTTCACGCGTAAATTAGCGGGCGATTATCGATAGACGCTTTGACGTTTGCGAATTAGAACATTTTAACAGCGGGTGAAATTGGAATGTTAGTAATTGGTGTCATACAAATATGGAACCTATACAATCATAATCAGCATAATTTTGTCAGCCTCCGTAGCCTAGTTAGTGATCCTGGAAGTTGGCCGGCAAGGGAATTATTTGTGTATTTATTTATCACCAGAGATCGGACAAATATCCGTCATTGTTCGCATTAATATGGACATGACCTAAAAGTTGATTAAATGAATAATTAAACGAATAATTTTTTGGAATTTGATTTTGAAGCTTTAAGGTGACTATTTACAAAGGTTTTCCTAGTTACCGGCGTTAAATATGTAAATTTTTGAAAATGATTAAATGATTAATTATTCATTCAAATTTGGAGTCATATCCATATTATTGCGAACGATGACGCACATTTGTCCGATCTCTGTTTATTACAAACATTTGTTCCTTGGTCATGGCTGTCTATGTATTTAAATATCGACGCTGGAAAGGAGAAATTGGATAAGCGACACAGTGCATACTTTACAGGAGAGGCAAAAAACCGCCCCTATTTTCGAAAAAAAATCATTAAAATTAATTAGCTGGCGAAATCAAATAATTGAAGCATTATTTATGGACATAAATATGTTTTCTTTATGATGTTTTAATTATTTAACGTATTCAAGTGTTATTTAAGGATTTACTGTCGCTTAAGCAAAATGGTCGGAAAAATTGATTCAGGTAAAATTATCTAACCAACTCATTGTATTCGAAATAAGGACGGTAAAAAGGTCTACCCGAGACTTACATAAAAAAATCATCATGTTAAAATTATCTAACTGCCGAAGTGGCTAATTTTATATTCGGGTAAAAATATATAAATTGATAAAATAGCATAAATCATTTATTGAAAAAAAAATACACTATCATAATGAACACAAAACCAAAATCACAAAATACTATAATACTAATCTAAACTTAAAACAGTGGTGGTTAAATATTAATAGCATATATATCATTAAGAAATATCCACATATTTAAAATAAGAAACTATTTTAAACTTCATATTCAGTTATTTTAATTACATGAGTAACATTCCGTGACTAGTAATCGAATTTACTTCACGTGAAAAAAGAAAAACATGGTTTTAGGTATTTTTATAACTTTATTCCAAAAAGTAGGTAAGTAGTAAAATGGGATAAGTGATGGGAATGGTTCATAAATAAATGTAGATAAAAATGGTTAAACGCCAATAATAGTTCAGATATCAATGATATCATAGTCAAGTAATATTGTCTAACCGTCTTAAATTTTAAATTCAGATAAAGGTAAAATTGTCCAAACGACGTGAGAACATATCATACAGTCAGGTAGAAATAGCTAACCCACAAGTGAAGATTAGTTGTTACACGGCAAAAATATCCAAGTAAAATTTTACCTGTCATGACGAATAGGTAAAATAATCCAAGATTCGTCGTTTGGCAGCTGTCAAACAGTTAGCAGGATAAATAATCTACGCTATTGTTATTTTCGCGTACTTACATAAATCTTCTTGTTTTCATCAAAGTCCGACAAAAGTGTGAAGAACATAACCTCATCAACGTGCAGCAGTGTTTTTACCACGAGAAACCGTGAGTTGACGGAGTTTTTGAAGAAATAATTTTCAACTGAACATGTAACCGATTAACGCACACATACATAGACGACATAACGATCTTTCTTTTTTAAAAACAATTAAAATCTACCGCAACATTAAGTAGCTGTGTGAAAATCAAAACTTTGATCTGTCATCTGTCAATGGTGGTTTTTGGCAGCTGTGAGCCTATGGCAGAAAGAATGCGTTCGAAAACTACAATGAAGGGGAAGATGTTATCGAAGATTTGATTAAGTTGCGTTCAGAAATTTGACCGTGCGTTCGGGAGCAAATTTTTGGAAGCTGCGACGTTATTGCAGTCATCATCGAGTTGGAAAAGCGGTTTGTTTGCTGTATCGGGTTCTGCGACTGCTGGTTTTTTCTTAACTATGTATTTGTTTTTAGTGCGTGATTAAAGGTTCGATGCTTTAAATTATTATTATTTTAATTTTACAGATTTATTGTAATTGTACATTTTTATTATTATTATTAATTTTTATTTAATTTTTTTTTTTTTTATTATTGTTATTTTACGGCTTTTGTTATTTTACAGATTTTATTGATATTATTAAACGGCTTTTGCTAATATTGACATTTTTGCTTATGATGTACATTTATTTTGTTATTAATATTGCTGAATCTTTCAAATGTAATGCTGTGTGAAATGTTGTTAAATGTATTTGTTTTTGTTGTTGTATGTGCATTGTTGCCCTTTTGTAATTTTGGTTTGATATTATGAGCAACCCCAATAAGCAATCTTGTCCTTACTGTCCGGCGGATGCATCCAGGCAGTATGTTGCGCCCAGAGGCCTTAATGTACACATAAGTCGTGTGCATAGGGATACTGTTGCATCTCAATGTCAGGTAGTGAATGCTGTTAGTGGTCCTACATTAGGTACTGACAATGTTAGTATTTGCTTTGAAAGGTTACCTGAGCTTAAGAGAAATGTGAAGGTATTGCGGCATGTCCCCAAGGGTGCGAGAAATTTGGCGGCTTATATAGGGAGGTTATGCACGATTATACATAGCTGTTTGCGTAATAACGAGTTAAAAGACTGGTTTGCTCTACTTTCTTTCTCTTTTACGGCTTTGAGGGTTCCTGAGAACACTGATAGTAGGTCCTTGACGTTGAAAGTGAAGGATAACATAGACAGCTCGTGTATATATTTCCCTGCTGAGGCTGGCCTTAAGTCGCGTTCTTTATACCACAGTATAGAGGCTAAGGTTCACGATGGAGACCTGAGAGGTGCGGTGCGCCTTCTCTTCTCTGACTGCACCCTTGCACCTTCGGATGGCGACACATTAAGAGAGTTGTGTGATAAGCACCCATCACCTTCGCGAGCGCTAGTCTTTCCTCCTGAGCCCGATCTTTCGAGTCCATTCTTAACTGTTACCGAAGGCGAAGTGAGGAACGCTTTGGGCTCTTTTTACAACGGGTCTGCGTCTGGGTTGGATGGTTTGCGTCCCCAGCACCTCAAAGAATTGACGTCTCCGTCTGCTGGTTGTAATGGGGTCAAACTGTTGGAGGCTCTTACTCAGCTTTGCAACTTTCTGTTGAGAGGTATGGTAAATCCACAAGTCTGCCCGTACCTTTATGGGGCTTCACTGTGTGCCTTAGCGAAGAAGGATGGTGGGGTAAGGCCTATTGCCATTGGAAATACGTTACGGCGGCTGGTGGCCAAGCTTGCGTGTCGAGCTGTGAAGGAAGAGATGGCGACCCTTCTTCAGCCTCACCAAATAGGCTTTGGTACACCTATGGGGTGCGAAGCGGCTATCCATGCGGTGCGGACTTATGCAATGGCTCCAGAAAATGTCGACAAGGTGGTTGTGAAGTTGGACATAAGAAATGCGTTCAACAGCGTGGAGAGGGATGTCATGTTGGAGGAGGTTAGGGATCACGTTCCGGCTTTATATCCCTTCCTTCATCAGTGCTATTCCTCTCCAAGCAATCTGTTTTATGGCTCAAGTTCAATTTTGTCACAGGTCGGTGCTCAGCAGGGCGACCCCGTCGGACCGCTCCTTTTTTGCTTGGCCATTAGAAACATTATTGCCTCCATGGAATCACCTTTAAACATTTGGTACTTGGACGATGGGACTTTGGGGGGGACGCCGGAGGTTGTCCTGAGGGATATAGGGAAGCTTTTGCCCGCCTTATCGGTCATTGGTTTAAAAATTAATGCTAGTAAATGTGAGTTGTTTCCCTGTGGACCTAGTGCAATGGGCTCGGTACCAGACTTTGAGGCGATTTTACCGGGCGTGGGGTTAGTGGATAGGTCTTGCCTTTCGCTTCTGGGTGCACCAATATTTCCGGCGGGGGTTAGTGCTGTCATAGAGGCCAAAAAGACTGCAATGGCGGAGTCCTTGGACCACCTGCGGCATCTGTCGGCGCACGTTGCTCTGGTGTTGTTGCGTAACTGTTTTTCTATTCCACGCGTAACATACATTCTGAGAACTGCGCCTACGTGGATGTTTCCGCGGGTGATCCAGGGCTTCGATGAGGTGCTCCGCAATGGTCTGGAGACTGTCCTGAACGTTAGTTTCGAGGATTCCCATTGGCGGCAGGCTACCCTTCCCATTCGTTTTGGTGGCTTGGGTGTTCGTCGCATGGCTGACGTTGGACTCATTGCTTTTCTTTCGTCGTCACACGCTTCTCTCTCACTGGTATCACGTATTTTATCAATTGATTCGGACCGGATTCTGGTGCCATTTTTGAACGATGCCTTAGCCGAATGGTCTGTTCGCTGTATTAGTGGGGAGCGGCCGGAAAAAGTTGCAGTGCAGAGATCGTGGGACGAGATTTTGAGTCGGCAAACGTATGCGTCTTTGCTTGAGAATGCATCAGGGGTTGAGTTGGCTCGGCTGAAGGCTTTGGTGGAACCAGAATCGGGAGCCTGGCTGCATGCCTTGCCGTCTTCGCATTTAGGGACCCTGTTGGATGATGATTCTCTGAGGATTGGTGCTGCGTTAAGGTTGGGTTGTAGGGTATGTGAGCCACATCACTGCATTTGTGGGGTGATGGTAGAGGCGAATGGGTATCATGGGCTAAGTTGTGCTCGGTGCGCTGGAAGATTTCCCAGACATCACGCCTTAAACGACATAGTGCGCCGAGCTATGGTGCTGGCAAACATACCCTGCGTCCTGGAACCTCAGGGACTCAGCCGTACTGATGGTAAGAGGCCCGACGGACTTACACTGGTTCCTTGGTCGAAAGGGCGGAGTTTGTTGTGGGATGCCACGTGTGTGAGCACGTTCGCAGCGTCGCATCTTGCACAGACTACGCGGTCCGCTGGGGGGTGCTGCGGAAAATGCGGCCAGGAACAAGCATGCCAAATATTCGCCCTTGGAACCGGTGTATGATTTTGTCCCTCTTGCTGTTGAGACGGCGGGTCCTTGGTGTTCCGAGGCTAAGACTTTCATACGGGCTTTGGGGAAGAGATTGCGCGATAGGGGTTGCGATCCACGGTCAGGTACGTACCTGGTTCAACGTATTTCCCTGGCTATCCAACGTGGGAATGCAGCGGGTATTTTAGGGACGTTTGAGCCGGGTACGTATTAAGCTGATCGTTAATATAAATAATTGTTTTATAGGTTTTTTATCATTGACGAGGCATGTGGCGGATGATGTTGTGTACTACGGCTTATTGACGAAACCTGAGGTGGATATGTGGTATGTTATTGGACGAAACCTGTGCTGTGGATATATTAAAATGTTAATTAATTTTTGTCAATAAAGATCCAAGATGAATTATGTTGAATTATACTTTATCTAATCTCCATTTTCCTAAAAGTTGTCAAAAACCAAGTCGTTTAGTAATAAAAAATGGTCAAAAGTTCTCTAAATCACCGATGGGATAAGCGACACAAAAGTTGTCAGATGGATACGAAACCTAGCTCATTCGACGCAGAAAAATTCGCCGATTCTAACGGTGTATATAACTCAATATCTTCAAAAGTGTCGCTTATCCAATTTCTCCTTTCCAGCGTCGATATGTATATGTATTTATCTACTATTATATAGTCGTATAATACTTAATTAAGCTTATCGTGGGACTATGCGAAAGGTTGATGACGTTAATTAAAATTAAATATCTCTAATACGCGATTTTTATTTTAAAAGGGTTTATAATTTTAAAGTGCACTTCTTAAAAATTACGGCCTTCGTAGCTCTTTACATACCTACTCGTAGTACCCACAACACAAGTTTAAATTTTTCTTACTTCAACATCATAAAATCGGACAGACTGGGGCCCGTTTCTCGAAAGCTTGTAACTTGTAATACAAGTCGACGGCCCCTACGTAAGTTGTCGTAAGTTGAAAATGGCAAGTTTACAGGAGAGCACTTTAAAGTTTGAAATGTGTACGGTAGTCACATAGTTCAATGGATTGCTTTGAAAATTGGCATAATCAATAACAAAGATACTATCTTTATAGTGATATAATTACTTCTCTGATATATTTCATATTTTTGCCAGAATTGCACTTACGACAGTATATGACGGAGAAGAGAATCTAAAAAATGTGGTACGATGGCTGTTCCGAAAGTTTTTAGTTGCTCCGGTTCTATTCATGCGATTTCAATAAAACTTACACCATTTTGAGGGATATTTCAATGACGCTTTAGGCGGTGTAAATTTGTTTTAGTGAAGATTTTAGATATTTTAATTATTTTATTTTACTTAGACGTGTTGAGCTTTACTCCAATGACCATGATACCGGTTTTTAAGACACTTTTTTAATGAGATCTCTGAACATCATTCTCTTATAAAACTATTTTATTTTATAGGTACTAGTAATTGAAGATATTTCCGTTATTTTTAAGTACAAATTACGTGATATCCTTTACTTTAATCATAAATGAGTAGGCATCGAAAAAAATCGTATACTCTACAATTGTAATTTCGAATATTGTATAAAATCATCATTCAATCAATAATCATTGTTCTTCAATTATAATTTAAAAAACGCATAATGAACTAAATTATTTATCCCGGGTATATTTAAGTACGGCTTTCAAAGATTTTTATACAAAATATGCTTCAATGTGTGAAAAATGGCCAATTTTTCCATACAATGTTAAATTTCATACAAAACAGCTTTTCGTAAAAAATATATAATAAAAAAAACTATTCCCATTACATGCATAAATTTATTAACCATAATAAGTATTGAAATATCCCTCACAATGATTTATTTAAATCGCGTGAATAGAACCGGAGCAACTAAAAACTTTCGGAACAGCCCTCGTATGTATTACTTACTTCACTTTACGCCGGTGGTCATAAATGGTCATTGATCGTAAGTAATACATACTACAAGATACGTTGGAATTATGCGTGTAAGTTTTGTCGTATCTGTTATTTACAACATTATTTTGCGGACGCATTATAAAAACTTTTTGTAAGTTACTATATTATGCCATTTAACAAACAATTTAATAGTATTTTTATGGAACCCTGATGGGACATTTTGAGAAAATTAAGCAGGTGAATAGTTTTTTGTATTATTTATTATGAAAAATAGATCAGGTAAAGTGTTATTGTACAGTTTTTGGAAAATGTCGTGTTGAATGAAGACGAGACTATGTAGTTGAGTTTGATGTAGCTTCATTGTTTGCTAGTATTGGAAACTATAAAAATAATTAAAGATGTTGTAGCTCGTAACGACTGTGCACATGAAATTCATCGAACATTTCCTGAATAGTTGCTATTCCGTTTGGCAAGGGGAGTATTATTTGCAGATTGAAGCAAAGAGTTCTCTTATAATGTAGTTCTGGTACTGGTCAACATTTTCATGGATAAATTTAAGCAGAGGGCATTCAAGAGTTGTCCGAAAAGGCCGAGATGCTGGTTACAAAATGTGGATGACGTTTTTCCTGATAGAGTTGTTGATGTGTTACAAACCGATCTTAATGAGATGCATCCCAGAATAAAGTTCGCATTTAAAAGAGAA
>JALPQI010007839.1:0-40799 GCA_025490895.1 Thaumatotibia leucotreta | reverse complement strand
TACCAACACCAGAAAAATGCATGTTTCCATAGTTCAAATAGCATAATCTTGCATAAAACCAGCGTGCCTCCGGCGACCGTAACCATGGCAATAACATACAGAAAAAGGTTGATACACCTTTATAGTTTCCAGTACTTGCAAACAGTGAAGCTATATCAAACTCAACTACATAATCTCGTCTTCATTCAACACGACATTTTCCAGAAAATGTACACTAAAATACTGTACCTGATCTATTTTTTAAAATAAAACACACAAAAAAACTATTCACCTGCTTAAATTTCTCAAAATATTCCATCAGGGTTCCATAAAATTCCTATTATATTGTTTGTTAAATGGCATAATATAGTAACTAACAAAAAGTTTTTTAACGTTTCCGCAAAATAATGTAGTAAATAACAGATACGACAAAACTTACACGCATAATTCCGACGTATCTCGTAGTATGTATAACTTACGATAAAATACCATTTATGACCACCAGCGTAAAGTGAAGTTAGTAATACATACCACAATTTTTAGATTCTTTTCTCCGACATATACTGTGGTAAGTGCAATTCCGGCAAAAATATGAAATATATCAAAAAAGTAATTATATCATTATAAAGACAATATCTTTATTAATGTTTGTGCCAATTTTCAAAGCAATCCGTTGAACTATGTGACCACCATACACATTCAAAACTTTAAAGTGCTCTCCTGTAAACTTGCTATTTTCGACTTACGACAACTTACGTAGGGGCCGTCGATATTCTTTGTCTGCAAGTGTTATAAAAACATTGTATGCATCACAATCGGTAAGAGGCATACCTACTAACTCGAGTCATCAAAAGCCCTCCGCCTACGGCGTCGGGCTTCTAACACTCTCGTTAGTGATACTGTACTTACCTCCCTAGATGCACAATGTACTATTATCGACCGCTCTGAAACATTTAAAAACCTTCTAGAGGGACTCTGTATTCCAACCTCACGGGAATGTAGGTATTTGTTTCTTGGCCACCTATTTAGTATAGCCGACGGCAATGGTCAAATGGTTGATAGTGGCTGTTTTCCTAGCTGTAGATGTTTGTCTGATAGCATTGCAACAGAATGTATTATTATAAATTGTTGAAGGTAGTTAGGTAGGTACTTCTTGAACCTAGTATCTACAAAACGTACTAGAGAGGGAAAGGATACTTTCAGGCACTGTGTGCTTACCATAAGCTGCCGCTGCGTTTTTAACGCGGACTTACTTTCCATCCCGCCCGTAATCGCGTCTTGGGGCGAGCCACCCGTATAGAAAGCACCTATGTAAGTCCGCGTTAATAACGCAGGGGCAGCTCATGGTACGGCTACTGGTTCCACAGGAGGCGAGTAAGGGATGATTTGTCGACTTTTTTCTCGCTCACTAAACAAAGAGTAGATATAGATCCTATGTCAGTAAAATTAACAAATATACCTATACATATATATGTAGATGATCGTTGGCTGTTCACACTGCCGCTTCCTCAGTGAGGGTTTTTAATATTTTTTTCTGACACTGGGGCGGTGATATGGCGTAAGGACCAACAAACTGTCAAAATAAATACGCGAATTGAATTTTCTATATATTTTGTGGTTTATTTATTCTTAAAACCATTACATAAGGAATAATGTTTTCTAAAATAAATAAACGTTTCCGAGTCAATTCCCATGAAATGCCTTTAGTACTTACCGTTTGGTATTCGGATTTGATAGCTGGCTGCCAAATGGGAAATATAGTTTCCCGTCTGGTAGGATGAAATGGGACTAACTTTCCCATCTCGTATCTGGATTTGGTACAAACCTGGTTACAAACCGGTAATGATAAGTCCCGATTTAAAGCCAGTTACCTATTGGGATTTTAATCCCATTTCGAAGCTGGTTTGGTAGCCAATCTACTAAAGGATGAAATGAACAAAGTTCTAGTAATTTTGTTTAGTGTCAGTCATTTTGAGTTCCTGTTTTAGGGCCCAATCTTCAGTTCGGCGACCGTTTTCTAGTCGTCATACATTTATGAAATTAATAAACTCCAAATGTAACGATCCAAATGTAATTATAACGATAATGGCGAGACATTTCGAAATTATACTTCAAATAGTCTGGTCCCGCCATTATAACGTTATAATGGCGGAACCAGGTCCTGAATTCTGTCCATATTCTGTCGATTCATATTGCATCATTTAGTACTTACTGAATTTGTACTATTTGGTACCTGTTGTAAAAAAAATTGTACTTCTTTCATTCCAAAATTATATTTGAAATAGTCTAGTTCCGCCAGATCATTTGAAGCAGACTATTTGAAATATAATTTTAAAATGGAAGAGGTACTAATTTTTTTACAAGAGGTATCAATACCAAATAGTACTAATTCAGTACTAAATAATGCAATATGAATCGACAGAATATGGACAGAATTCAGGACCTGGTCCCACCATTATAACGTTATAATGGCGGGACCAGACTATTTGAAGTATAATTTTGAAATGGAAGAGGTATTATTTTTTTACAACAGGTACCAAAAAGTACAAATTCAGTACTAAATAAATATTGCAATATGAATCGATCGAATTCAGGATTTGGTTCCGCCATTATAACGTTATAATGGCGGGACCAGACTGATTGAATATAACTTTGAAATAGAAGAGGTACAATTTTTTTTACAACAGGTACTAAATAGTACAAATTCAGTACTAAATAATGCAATATGAATCGATCGAATTCAGGATCCGGTCCCGCCATTATAACGGTTACCTCCAAATACAATTACAATTTCGATATTTCATGTTCAGTGCCTATGAATCTGACAGCTGTTTGGACCACACGCCTATATAGCGTTGCCTGCAAAAGATCGAAAACCCTAACTTACTGGCCAACGATACAGTAAATATAATAAACAGTAGCCGTACCATGACTTTACAAGTATCGGTAACATTAGGTTTTATTAAATACGTTGAGCAGGCCATCGCGCTCGCTCCTATTTGTAAGCGCGAGCACGATAGAATGCACGTATCGAGTAAAACCTTACGTAATTACGTATCCTTTACTTTCCAGCTCATGGCACGGCTACAGTACCTACCTACTCTTCTGTACTCTTCTGCTGAATTCCTACATGGATATAAAACAATTTGTACATAGCACAGACGTTGATACAAGAACAGACGAGGCGATGAACTTTCGATACTCAACAGATTGAAACCTGTCTGTTCTTGTATCAACGTCTGTGCTATGTACAAATTGTTTTATATCCATGTAGGAATACTTCAGTAAATAGATGACGAATAGTACCTAATACCAAAGTTTGGGGCTACTATTAACGATGTAATCGAGATAATGGGTTGCCGAATGGTTGACACATACATATTATAGTTTTTATATACATAATATATTCTTGCTCTATATTCTATACTCTGTTTGGTTAGATATTTAAAAAAAGGTAAACAATCTTGCAGTATCTTTTTATTGAAACTACAAGTAGAAAATAAGTTTTACCAAATATACGTAATATAACAAAGGAATACAGTGATTTACATTGTTTTGATTCATTAAGTACCTAGTTTGGATTTTTAAATGCATTTTTCAATAAAAAGATAGTGCAAGATTTTTTACCTTTTTAAAATACCTAACCAAACAGAGTACAAGTGAGACAATTTTTACATTTTGTTTACAAGTGTGATGTTTGCGCCGGTAACCAATTACAATTATGGTCTCGTTTATACACTTTTCGACCCAGCGAATATTCGATCCGGTAGCAGTCGAGCCAACGTATATTTGTGACCGAGATTATGTAACCGTTATAATGGCGGGACCAGATCCTGAATTCGATCGATTCATATTGCATTATTTAGTACCGAATTTGTACTATTTGGTACCTGTTGTAAAAAAATTTGTACCTCTTCTATTTCAAAGTTATATTCAATCAGTCTGGTCCCGCCATTATAACGTTATAATGGCGGAACCAGTCCTGAATTCTGTCCATATTCTGTCGATTCATATTGCATTATTTAGTACCGAATTTGTACTATTTGGTACTTCTTGTAAAAAAATTTGTACCTTCTCCATTTCAAAATTATACTTCAAACAATCTGGTCCCGCCATTATAACGTTATAATGGCGGAACCAGGTCCTGAATTCGATCGATTCATATTGCATTATTTAGTACTGAATTTGTACTATTTGGTACCTGTAGTAAAAAAAATTGTACCTCTTCCATTTCAAAATTATACTTCAAATAGTCTGGTCCCGCCATTATAACGTTATAATGGCGGAACCAGGTCCTGAATTCTGTCCATATTTTGTCGATTCATATTGCATTATTTAGTACCGAATTTGTACTATTTGGTACCTCTTGTAAAAAAAATTGTACCTCTTTCATTTCAAAATTATATTTGAAATAGTCTGGTTCCGCCAGACCATTTGAACCATACTTTTTTTAAATAATTTTGAAATGGAAGAGGTAATAATTTTTTTACAAGAGGTACCAAATAGTACAAATTTGGTACTAAATAATGCAATATGAATCATCGGAATATGGACAGAATTCAGGACCTGGTTCCGCCATTATAACGTTATAATGGCGGGACCAGACTATTTGATGTATAATTTTGAAATGGAAGAGTTACAATTTTTTTTACAACAGGTACCAAATAGTACAAATTCAGTACTAAATAATGCAATATGAATCGATCGAATTCAGGACCTGGTTCCGCCATTATAACATTATAATGGCGGGACCATACTGTTTGAAGTATAATTTCGAAATGGAGGAGGTACAATTTTTTTTACAAGAGGTACCAAATAGTACAAATTCGGTACTAAATAATGCAATATGAATCGACAGAATATGGACAGAATTCAGGACTGGTTCCGCCATTATAACGTTATAATGGCGGGACCAGACTGATTTAATATAACTTTGAAACAGAAGAGGTACAATTTTTTTTACAACAGGTACCAAATAGTACAAATTCAGTACTAAATAATGCAATATAAATCGATGGAATTCAGGATGTGGTCCCGCCATTATAACGGTTACGAGATTATGGGATGACAATCTCGGTCACAAATATACGTCGATTGTCCAATCGAAACATTAATTTTGATTTTAGGATACATTATTTCTACGATTTTCGACACAGCGAATATTCGATCCATAAAAGCCACTCAATAGCTTTTGGTAACTGTGGTTACCAGCTGTCACTCTTATTTTACATAGGAATAAAAGTAGCAGTTGAGCCAACGGACTTTAAGATACTCCTATAGTGCGTACGTATCTCAGTTCCGATTCAATAGTGACATACGAGGTTACTAAGAGTGGTGACAGTTTTCATAAGAACTCTACCTGAACTTCACTCCACAGAATGTGATATTTTTCTGCGCGAGTGTAAGACTGAATTTTCATAGTAGAGGAGAGTGGGGTACAGTGGATCCCTTTTTTTTACAAATGTTGTAGTGGTGTTATTTTTATTTGTAATTTTCTACATACCTTATTGTCCCACCTATTCCTTAGAGGACACATTTTCCAGCACAAGTATATAATTTACATGTAGCTTTAAAATCATTTTCATTATAAAAAAGTGAACTAAAGTTACCTCTTCAATCAGAAATCACAGAACAGTTCCTAGTTTGAGGTAAAAAAACCAAGAACAAGACTTTTCAGGTATAATTGAAAGTATCTTCCGTTATTTAGTTACTCCAATATTAGTATCACATAGATGAGCAAATTCGTAAAAAAAGAATACCGGATTATTAAAGCCATAAATAAAGCTAATGCAAAATTATCACAGTGCACCTTTATTCACTGTACCCCACTCTCCCCTATTTTTCTGCACAGTCTGGTTGGTACTGTATGCAGATATTTTCTCGCATAATGCATTCGCATAATATAGTTTGATGTTGGTGTTGAAATGTAGACCTCTTTAACTCTTGTCGGTTTCGATCGCCGACACGCATGTAGAAAATGCTCACTTTCATCACTTGTATTCAGTAACAATATTTATTCGGCAAAACACAGCTCATAATAATGTCGAAAATTAAATAGTATATAAACATTGTGCTTAATTAAAAATATATGAATGTTTCTTGTCACCAAGTTCAATACCATTTTCTTGAAACGTGTTCCGTTACATTTTCATTAGGTTCTTTCCGCTGAAGTATCTTCCCAATCTTCAACTGTATTTCAATATTCAACTGAAAAAATATGATTGAATAAATATAAGTATGGTAGCGAGATTAACAAGCCAAAGAAAAAGGCAAGTGTCATGATTTGGCAAGTAACGATTAAGTTAGCGTTTACTCGATACGTAAAGTAGGCGCTCGGCGCTTGATTCATGATGTACTGGAGCATCATGTGAGCGTGATAAAATGCTTTATGTATAGAGTAAACTCTAACGCTGAACAAAGTGTGCCCCGCCTGGAAAATGCCAGTGTTATGACCAGCCAGGTCAACAGATTTGACCCAGTGTGACTTTTTTTGTGGGGTGAGGTGAAACGGCGAGTATACGTTGAAGAGGCCCAAGTCCAATAATAAGAGCATTTTGATGAACTTAAAAGTGAAAACTTGTGATGGGAAATATCGAAGGAAACATTCATGTAAATTAATTAATAAGCTTGAGAAATGGACTCCATTAATTAGGTATGTTTTTTTGATTCCAATCATTGTACATAATAGTAGTTTATGCAACTGTACGTAATGCCTGATTACGTATAGTTGCATACACTACTTTATCTACACACAGTGGCGTGCACTCCATATAGGCAAATAGGCACTGCCTACCCTAGCAGAATAGAATATACATACACTTATTCGTCTCCATTATAATAATGTGTAATGTTTTCTAAAAGAAATCCACTTATCCCTTTAGTATTAACATTAACGGAGCTCGCGGTGATTTAAATTTGCGCGCGACTCGGCTCGCATACGATTGCATAGGCGGAATTCGCGCGCGGCTGCGCCAGAACCCAGAACGCGGAGAGCGACACGGGATAGGCAACTGCTATTACAGCCTGCAAAAACACACATACTCACACCGTGCGTTTGTGTAATCATGTCCGTGAACTATATACATATTTTTGCCCAGTTCACACATAGATAGAAAATGACGCACACAAGAACTAAAATAAGCGGCGCCTATGCCATAGGTGCGAGAGAGAGCCGATATTGGTATCTCAACTTATGGAGTCGCCATAGTTGAGGGCCTACCACGAATGAAGTTTTGTCTCACTCTCGCACTTGTACATTCGAACGTAAGTGCGACAGAGAAGCAACACGTCAATCGTTCGCGGTAGGTCTACTGGTCGCGCAAAGTCGTGGCCAAATTAAAAAGGTCTCCTTCTCCTTTGGTATGGTTTTTACTTGAAGCGAGAGGCGTTACAATATGTCCGGTTTATTTGTTTACAAATACAAACAGTCATTTTTGTTGAAATTTGCAATGCAATACACTTTTGAAGGTTAGAAGCAGATAATTTTTGAAAATATCAAAACTCTTTTATTGTTATTATGTATAGTTCGATATGGAGCGATTTTGTTACGTTTTCGATTTAATTTTTAGTGTAATTGTTTTAGATGTGGCCGTGCGTGACTGAATTATGATATGAGTTCTAATTAATTGTGAATGATGATTGTAGCTGTGACTGTGTTGTGTCTCGTTTACGTGTTGATTTAGCAGATTTCAACAAATAAAACAAAAGAAGTTTGTAAAGGTACGTGTATGCAACAGTTGTATTGTAATTATTTCAAAAGTTGTTGTTAGTTTGTCCGTATCCGTAGCCGTACTCGCCAATCTCACGTAAATTAGGTAGGTACGAACATTTTAGCTGGCTGGTTGCATTGGGTGCTTATGTTACATCGAGACTTACGGTCGAGATAAATAAAATAAATAAGACTTAGGTTGTGTCGCATGTTATAGAATTTTAGTGAAAGTCTGTGTACATACATAACCCGCGAGTTGGCAATGTGATGTTCAAAATAATTTGTTCCGCAGGTAAAAAAAAATTGCCTACCCTGACCAAAAACCCTGAGCACGCCACTGTCTACACACATATCATAAGTGCTCTAAGATGCGTTCAGAAACAGAGCCTTCTCATACTTGGCTCTCGACTTTTGCGGCAACAGGTTGTTAGTTGCTGTCATAGCTGCATTGAGTATGTCCGGCGGAGTGCTCATATCGTTATCCGAGTCACTGCCACTCATTATCAAATAATTATCAGTATTATCACAAAGTATTTACAACTTTTCACAAATTTTCACTTGTAAGGCAATAAACAAAAGGCAGGAATGGCACCGATTTGAATTTCTGTATTTTTTTTAAATCATAGACAATCGAATGATGTCCCTATTCTTGTGTCACTCGATATGAAAATATCGTCCGATTGTTACTAAAAAATATACTGAATTAACTTATTGTGTTGATGACTGGCTGAATATTTATAGATACCAGAATAGGCACCCCACTTGAATCTGACAGCTGTTCCAAATTTAAAACTCATAACCTCCGGAAAAATCGTATATAATGTTAACTTTATGTATGTGCCAAGTTCTGATGGTGGGTAATGCTGGTCATTGTCTATTGTTTCTGGACGCATTTTAGAGCACTTAACGATATTTGTGTAGATAAAGTTGATACTTTGTAATTTTATCACGTTTCCCAGACATAATTAAAACATTCGACAAATTTGTCAGCCTCCGTAGCCTAGTTGGTAGTAACCCTGCCTACGAAGCTGGAGGTTCCGGGTTCGAATCCCGGCGAGGGCATTATTTGTGTATTTATTTATCACAAATATTTGTTCCTTGGTCATGGTTGTCTATGTATTTAAGTATCTATATGTATCTATCTATTATATATATCGTCGCCTAGTACCCACATCACAAGCCTTAATTGAGCTTACCTTGGGACTAGGTTGATTTGTGTAAGATGTCCCAAGATATTTATTTATTTATTATTTATTTATTTATAACACACAGAAAAATTCTTTATTTTGACGGGCCTAAGCCCGTGCAAGTAAGACGGAGGATTTGGGATCTAGTAAGATATTTTTGCCAAGTCATAATGATAAGTTGATACTCGATGCACATTACCGCCGCCGCTTTTCCAACCCGCCATGCCGCGTGCGATGACGTTTTAAATAAATAGTTGCCAGTTCGTGTGTTTTGCTAGTTATGCACATTGATAATGCGCAATGCGTCCAAATTTCCTGTTAGGTTTGCGGATAAGTTAAAACATTGGTATTTCAGTTTTTTTGTACCTACTAACAAAAAATGCTAGTATTCTGTAACTTGGACTACTATTACGTATGTTGATTTTTTGTACTGGTGAAAAAGTAACCCATGTATATATATACACATATATATATATGTGGTCATATGTATATGTGGTCTGTCAAAAAAGTACCTACTACTGGAAAATAAACCTTGAAAATAAAATTCAAATTTCAATTACATTGGTGACAGACGTCCTTTCAGGACGCCTACACAGATCAGGGGATAAGGTTTAAATTTATCAACATTATTTATTTCTCATTTCTAATATCTACCCTCCATACTTAACTTTAGTGGGTATACCTGCTTAGCCAATTTTGCTATTTGATATTGTCGCTTATTGGAAAGGATGTCGATTAATTTAACCATACCGATAACTCTTTTCACAAAACAATTATTGCCGAGTGATTTAAAAATGCCACGAAGAAAAAAAACCTGTGACGAAATGGAGCTGTGGAAAAATATTATCCTGAATTACATGCCAAATTATACAATTATGTCACAGGGTGGATACGGCATACAAAAACTAAATCTGACATTTGTCTGTGCCTATGTGTGCGTACGGGTATGTTTGTACACGCGCAACTCGCACAATCACGCAACAGGGCTGCCTCAGATATGGCAGATTAACTAGTTGGTACTTAAGTAACAAATGAATATATACTTTAACCTGTACAATACACATTTAGTAATTTCTAAGTTAGTGTATAAATAAAATACTCACTTTCACCACAGAATAAGTAATTATAGCACATCTCCAATTCTAACGGAACAGAACACCGCAACCCAAGGAAACTATTGTTTATCTCACGTCCAAGAAATATCACTTTTTTAACACCATTTTATCATTGTTACACGTGTCATCTACATAATAGTTACATATTGTGATAAACATTTTCATGTTAGTTTTAACATCTGCTTCGATAATATTGATGATGATTTTAACCAGCTTCGAGTTCCCTCGCACTTCCTCCAACTTCATCATCAGGCCTATCTTGTGGTATTTGACCCAACTGCTAATCCTAAAAAGCCAACATAGCATATCATTATCTGAAACCAACTCCGAGTTCCCTCGAACTTCCTTCAAGTTCATCACCAGACCCATCTTGTGGTATTTGACCCAACTGCTAATCCTCAAAAGCCAACACAACATATCATTATCCTTAACCAACTCCAAGTTCCCTCGCACTTACTCCAAATTCATCATCAGGCCTATTTTGTGATATTTGACACATGCTCACCAAGAGGATCCTAAAAAGCCAACAGAACATATCATTATCTCAAACCAACTCCGAGTTCCCTCGCACTTACTCCAAGTTCATCATCAGGCCTATCTTGTGGTATTTGACCTAACTGCTCATCCTATAAAGTCATCGTAGGATATCATTGTCTCAAACCTATTCCGAGTTCCCTCAAACTTCGTCCAATTTCATCATCAGGCCTATCTTATGACACGGAACCCAACTGCATACCAAGATAATACTAAAAAGCCAACATAACATTTATCGATGTCAAATCAACTCCGAGTGCCCTCGTACTGCCTTCGAGATCAATCATTGTCAGGCCCATCGGTGGAATCACATGGGCGATGAGCGTTCCTGACTCAAAAAACCTGCGTTAAAAAAACTGTCCACATTACGTACTTACACAATAAACTATAAAAAATTTGAATCAAACGACTTGTTTACTTACTACTAACTACGTAAAAAACTACAAACTACAGCTTACTACTGAATAATCTAATCTAAAAAAGATTGTAAAATGTTACATTGCTAAAAATCAATCCTTATTTTCATCTCTATTCCGTAAACCCGGTTAAACTTACTTTAAACAAAGCACGTGGTCACGGTAATTAACGAAACCTACATTGTCCCACCACTAATGGTACACGTGCTTCGTAAGAAAGCAATAGCACATTGCATTTTTGATTTGATAAATGGGACAGAAGTACTA
Source organism: Thaumatotibia leucotreta (assembly GCA_025490895.1). Lineage (NCBI taxonomy): Eukaryota > Metazoa > Arthropoda > Insecta > Lepidoptera > Tortricidae > Thaumatotibia > Thaumatotibia leucotreta. The sequence continues at coordinate 29,593 of JALPQI010007839.1, read as the reverse complement.
TGTAGTATGACTTTTCTGCGGAATGTAGTTCAGTCTATTAGACTAGCGGCCCATGCTGAAAAAAATATGGGTCATTTGAACCACCAGGTGACCTATCCAGAACGATATAAGAGCATAAAATAATAAGATTCAGCACTATGCCGTCACTTGTAAGCTGTCCAACTGACTCCTGGTGAGAATTTAAAAGTACAGGTAGAGTGAGTACATTTTGGTCATATATTTTTGTACGGCATTCTTACCACCGATAGATCAATGAAAAATAATAAGGAAACGCACAGTGGCGTACAAAAATTGTGCGCCACAAAGTATGATTTTTTTTTATTTTCCGACATTCACCAGGGTAAATTTGGCCATTTGATTTTGTACGGCATCTGTGTCATACTATTTCAATACTGCTTCTAATTCATTATTCCGCAACGCCGTATAAAAATCATGCGACAAGGGAAAAAATCGAGGGTTGCAATCCCCTCTCTTTCTGTAGTCCAGGGGGTGATTTACAAAAGTACGGCTTCGGTTCCAAAACATAATCTAGCACTCAAAAGTACTATTAAAAATATTGCTGTCAAAAAATGATAGTCCATTTGAATGTATATCAATAATCATCTTCATTTCATCGTATCCTTGATTTTTACAGCTGTAAAATCATTTGATCCTGTACGGGAACTTCTTTTTTAACATGATGTTGTAAAACACAATCCTTACATAGTATTGCCGTTCAAAATAAACCGTTCTAAAAAGAATTATAGAGAAATACAAAAGCTGAAATTTTGCAAATTAATGTAAAAGTATAAATATCATAGATTAATGAAATATAGCAATTTTTTACATTTTATCCCTTGTTTTAAATAACATTAACATAGATAAATTAGATGTCCAGCAGTGGACGTCTTTTGGCTGAAATGATGATGATGATGAGATAAATTAGGAAAAAATAATGCCGTACATTTTTATGCAGACCATATATTTTAGGCTGATGAAAGTCACGCTACAATTTTAAGGGTACTTTATGGCCATCTGATGCAGTGCGGTATTAACATATTTTTGAAGAGAACAATTGATAATATGATAAAATCACTATGACGTCTAGCAGAATTGAAACGTTGTGTATATTATGTCCAAGAATTGAAAATGAAAAATCCCAGTATCAACAGTTATGTATACTTTTTGGTTTAATATACACTTCAAACGTTATTGATACATACATATAATATATAATTGATTTGTTTCATTGTAATGATGTCAATAAATAAAACAATGATTTTTTAGAAAAAATCTATATTTTAGATAAATTTATGCAGTATTGGAATCAGTTACTCAGTTGTTATCGGAATCAACGTCTTCATCGACGTCCGAATTAACTTATCTATTATTTTCTGAAACATAAATATGTATTTGTCAAAATCCAAGTCTTACGTACAAATTTAAGATGTAAAGATTTATTTACCTATGACGTCATCACTTTTATAGTTTCTAACTAGGAACCTAGAATCAAGAAAAGACTATGACTATTAGTAAAAATAAAATATCTAAATGCCGTATAAAAAAAATCACCTTACATTTCGTACAGTTTTTTTTTTCCATTTGGACCAACAAAAATATACGGCATATGAAAAAATATTATCTATGCATAAAATATTTTCAAAATAAATTTATTTCATGTTGTGTCAAATCACCCCCTGGACCACGGAAAGAGAAGGGATTGCAACCCTCGATTTTTTCCCCTTGGTACATCATTTTTGTACGGCGTTGCGAAATAATGGATTAGAAGCAGTATTGAAATAATATGACACAGATGCCGTACAAAATGAAATGACCAAATTTACCCTGTTGATAGTCGGAAAATAAAAAAAAATCAGACTTTGTGGCGCACAATTTTTGTACGGCACTGTGCGTTTTCTTATTATTTTTCATGGATCTATCGGTGGTAAGAATGCCGTACAAAAATATATGACCCAAAATGTACTCACTCTACCTGTACTTTTAAATTCTAACCAGGAGTCAGTTGGACAGCTTACAAGTGACGGCATAGTGCTGAATCTTATTATTTTATGCTCTTATATCGTTCTAGATAGGTCACCTGGTGGTTCAAATGACCCATATTTTTTTCAGCATGGGCCGCTAATCTATATTTTTAAATTAGAACTTCTTGTTGTCTTTGCATACCGATTCACACAACACTCCATGTAAAGCAGTGAAATGCACTTTTTCGGCTTTTTTATTGCCAAAAACGAGCGCTATTTACGGGTCTGTTACTTAGTCGCAACTGAACAAGCACGACGAGCGCCGCGTCTAAGTATATCAGTGCGAGAAATATAACTGCTGGTGACTGCGAGTCGCCTTATAGGTAATGAAAGTCTACAGGAGGTGGTCTGTGACCAGCAAGAAATGCTACCCTTTGTTTACGAGTAGGAGCATATTAAATATCAACCTTGTGAAAAAATGATCATTTCGATCATAGCCCATGATGCATAGTTTTCGTCTAGTCACACACAAAAAAAATCAATATCCTGGGACATTTTCACACACATCGGCCTAGTAAACGGTACGCTCCATTAAGACTTGTGGTGTCGGTATTTTTGGATTGTATTGTATTCAGGGCATTTTTTAGCGTCTCGACATCAAACGTGCATATTTTGCGTGGTGCCAACGCTGGCCCAGTAGGTACTTGTTGGAGACCTCACATACATCCTTGTTTTTTATCGCAGATGTATGGAGGTTCGTCACGATATTTTCCTTCACCGTAAAGGACTTGTGAATATAATATAATATGACATACATAAGCTTATAAAATAAAGTAAATGATTCGGGCTGGGGATTGAACCCAAGACCGCTGCGTAGTGTGCATTTTACCGTCCGACAACAAGCGCTATTATTTGTGATGAACGACGATATAATGAATAATACATAGATATACAGGGTTACTTTTTCACCAGTACAATAAATAATAGTAGACTAAAATACAAATTACTAGCATTTTTTTGTTACTACCCCTTCAAAAAATGCTCGAACTTATCCGCAAATCTAACAAGAAATGTGAACGACTTATTACGCATCTATCGACGTGCATAACTAACGTTTATTTAATTAAACTTTACGTTTAATTATTTAACTTTTCATTCATTCATTAATTCATTCGTTCATTCATTCATTCCAAATATATATTATTAGTAGGTATTTACTAACGATCACTAAAGTTAGCAGTGTACGAAGATATAGAGAGACAGGGGTTCCTGTTGTATCCCCACACTAAAAAACGGTATACATTACGTAAAATAAATATTATTCTAACAATAAGTTTAGTGTCTCCCTGGCACAATTATTTGGAGTTTTCAAGAGATTTTTATCTATTTCTATATTGCATAAACAACCGCTTTTGATGACAAGGTCACATACCTAAAGACACCACATAACATAAGGTGAAAGTGCAAATAAAACATCATCATTTTACGTGTCCTCTATAGATACTTACCGTAAAATTTCATTTTTTTCATCGTTCTGTCGATGTCGGTGGTATAAAAATATACATGTACATGCCACATTTAAGCTTTCTAGTTGATACTAAAGGTGCATGCAGACCAAAAGAGCATTCGCTGTTCTATCCCCCACTCTACGAATTCAACGAATCTCGTTTCGTATAACGATCGAATTTCGTAGAGTTGGGGGTTAGAACAGCGAATGCTCTTTTGGCCTGCATGCACCTTAACGATCGCCGAGCTTAGCCACGGACGGACAAATAGACACACTTACTGGAATATAAGGGACTGTGGGTTGAACTCTCAAATCTTTTTCTTATAATGAACAGACGGTCACCTTCATCATCATCATCACAGAGTTATTCACTTGTCGTTGGAGTATCTTCCAGCCCTCTCTTTCCCGTGCAAGATATGCATAACGTTTTCTTGTCGAGTTTTTTGCCATGACAGTAAAGGAAAATACATTTCTTTTTCTTTATAATTGTTGAAATGGAAATACAATTTACTCTACTGTAGACTTACTAATTGAGCATAATTCAATCTAACAAGGTCGCAATTCTAACCTAACCTAACCGAAGCCACTTTGCCATAGCAGTGAATTACTGCTGACTTGCTGAGGTCGCAGTTGTATCCTAACCTAAACCACTTTGTCATAACAGTCAATTGCTGATAAGGTCGCAATTGTAACCTAACCTAACGTACTTACATTGATATAGTAGTGACTTACTAATAAGGTGGCAGTTCTAACCTAAGGCACTGGTCTCACCGCGAGCTATCGGTTAAAAAACACGAACAAAAAATGCGCACTCCCGTGTAAATAAAAGAGACACTCCCTTTTTAACCGACTTCAAAAAGGAGGAGGTTTACAATTCGTCGAAATCTTTTTTTTTTCTTTATGTATGTTCCCCGATTACTCGAAGACGCGTGGACCGATTTGAAAAATTCTTTTTTTGTTTGAATTTGTATACCTTCTAGTTGGTCCCATTGTCACCGAATCCAGATCTGATGATGGAATCCTGGAGAAATCGAGGGAACTCTTCAAATGTTGTAGGCACACATGACATTTTTCATTTATTTTCGAAGACTAATCAAGTATTTGCGCCTAGTCATGAACGTTTTAAGTTGGTGATCTGATGATGGAAGGTACAACTCCTTAGCAATTAGGAGTTGGGGGATAATTCTTTAAGTATAACATATTTCGTGTATTTTGGAAGCTATTTGAGTATTTGCCTTTAGGTGGTCATCCTTTCATGTTGGTGAGCTGATGATGAAAGGTACAACTCCTTAGAGATTAGGAGTTGGGAGACAATTCCTTAAATATAACATATTTCATGTATTTTGGACGCTATTCGAGTATTTGCGTTTAGGTGGTCATCCTTTCATGTCGGTGAGCTGATGATGGAAGGTACAACTCCTTAGAAATTAGGAGTTGGGGGATAATTCTTTAAATATAACACAGTTCATGTATTTTGGAAGCTATTTGAGTATTTGCCTTTAGGTGGTCATAGTCTCATGTTGGTGAGCTGATGACGAAAGGTATAACTCCTTAACTATTAGGAGTTGGAGGATAATTCTTTGAATATATCTATTTAAGTGTTTGCTTAGTAGTTATGACATGTTGGTTAGCGGTAAGTGATTCTTTAAATAATATAGGCATGCTAAGGCTGTTACCTATAATCTTTGAAATTATTCATACTTGCTGATGATACAATGTATATCTCCTTGATAATGGGATAATTCTTTGAATATAACAACTGTCATACATTTTCGAGATCTATTTAAGTGTTTGCTTAGTAGTTATGACATGTTGGTTAGCGGTAAATGATTCTTTAAATAATATAGGCATGCTAAGGCTGTTACCTATAATCTTTGAAATTATTCATACTTGCTGATGATACAATGTATATCTCCTTCATAATGGGATAATTCTTTGAATATTTAAGGTATCCAGTTCAGGTTTTCTGGCCTATTACAGTGCAGTACATTCTAATTATAAGTATTTAGAGCATACTAAATAACGATTTTACACTACTAAAAAGCAAAAAATAAAATATTTTAAAATAAAAATAAAACCGCCTTCAAAAATTCGCCCAAACTAAAAAGTCAAAAATAATTTTAGTTCCTACTTCTTAGGATTTCCTACACAAACCTTTAAACCTTTTACCCTATTCATTGAAATAAAATATTATGGCTAGGTATCCTACAGATTTCTTAGAAGTCGGTGCCAAGCCAAATATGTTCTCTTCGCGAGTATATAACTGTATTTGATAGAGGCTAGAGCTTTGTAACTTACTGTCACTCCGGTTATGCTTTCATCAAAATGACTGAGGCAGAACATTCTGTTGATAAAAACATAATCAGAGTGACAGTAAGTTACAAAGCTCTATCTAATACATACCTGAATGAACGTATTTGGCTTGGCACCGACTTCTAAGAAATCTGTAGGGTACCTAGCCATAATATTTTATTTCAATGAATAGGGTAAAAGGTTTAAAGGTTTGTGTAGGAAATCCTAAGAAGTAGGAACTAAAATTATTTTTGACTTTTTAGTTTGGGCGAATTTTTGAAGGCGGTTTTATTTTTATTTTAAAATATTTTATATTTACACGGGAGTGCGTATCTTTTGTTCGTGTTTGTAGCCGATAGTTCATAGCTTAGTAGCTCGCGGTGAGACCGATGCCTTACCTAACCCACTTTGTCCTACCCAGTTCTAACCTAACCTAACGTACTTTGATACAGTAGTGACTTACTAATGAGATGGCAGTTCTAACCTAACCTAACGTACTTTGAGATAGTAGTGACTTACTAATGAGATGGCAGTTCTAACCTAACCTAACCCACTTTGTCCTACCCAGTTCTAACGTAACCTAACGTACTTTGATATAGCAGTGACTTAATAATGAGATGGCAGTTCTAACCTAACCCACTTTGTCGTAGCAGTGAATTCCTAATGAGATCGCAATTGTTCTAGTCTAACCTTACCCAGTTTGCCACAGCAATAATGAACGGTAGTCAAGATCGTAGTTCTAACCTAACTAACCAATCACCTCATCTTTTTCTTAACATTGTCTTATTACATCGTTATAATAAGTATATGTACCAAACCCAATCTACCATAATAGATAATGCATTTCTGCCTAACGTAAAATATATGTATGTGAAGTAAGTTTCGGAGAATTGTATACACGGTGTTACGTCAGCATTCCGAAAGATTTTAATGCTGGATTCCTGACCATATTTAGAGTCTTTAATGTTATATAAAATTTCCTGGATTCGGCTTGGTTTCAGAGATAATCAACCTTTTTTCGAAATAAGTTTTTCGACGTAACTCGTCATTTAACTTCTTTTGAATTACAATGCTACCACAATGTGTTCTAATATTACCACACCTTTTGCCTGACAATCAAAAAATACGAATAGACTTGACGAAATAACCTGTAGGTACCTAAAAAAACAATTGAAATAAATAATTTAAACAAATTGTTGTTATGATAAAAAGTACTGGAAATGTTAAAAAATATTCAAATCGGCCTAAAAAAAAAGAAAAAATTTTTTTTTGGTGGAATTGACATAAGGTCTCATAATATTTTGTGTTTATTTTGATGTCTAGAATGCATAGTTAAAATCTTTCGCAGTGCTCGCGTAACACCGTGTATAATTATGTACCTATGCCAAAAATATGGAAATCCAATTTCTGCGAAATAACACATGACCTAAATAATAATATGCCAAAATAGTTTCTGGCAAAGTAATATTCTAAATATTGTTTACAAAAATTGATTATGCCAAGTCTCTTATAACATAAGCGTTTCGAAAAAAAAATGCCATATAGAGGGATTAGAGGGAGCCCTAAACAGACAGAGAGACAGACAGACATACAAACAATGATTTTGAAACTTTACAAAATAAACACACCGTCAGGTGTGCATCAAGTCATGTGGTAATTCTTTATGTATGTCATAAGAAAAGTTATAGTAACTGTACATTGCAAGCACTGCACATCCCCCCGACAGCATTAAATATAATTGCTGTACCCACGATCACGCTGACTTAATACACTTATTTTAATTACTTTATTCGTTAACGTTTATACGTCCGTAGCTGATACTCTTCATGCGTTAGTTTACAATAAATTATATCATAACCATAGATCAGTGATTTTATTTATCACATCCACCATCAAGAATGGGGCAAGTGTTGGGCTCGTACGGTAACTTAAACTCAGATCACATCATCAGTCTATAATTAGTCCACTGCTGGACAAAGGCCTCTCGTATTAGGTACCTAAGCATACGGACGCATTAGGAAGTAAATACCCATAATCGCCACGCAGGGCAAGCTGTTGCCCATCATCCAATATTCAATAAATAATGGTCAGTGACACTTCGAATCCCTTAGTTGACTATTAGGGCACCCACGGGAAGAGTTGGGGTGGTAACAAATGTATTTCTATTGCCATCACCACACGGCCACTCAACTTATACTCATTACATACCATTTTACAAGAATCAGTTGTGAAATTCAGACGGATGCAAAATAATATTTTCTGAATCAGAGTTCGCTTATTATAATAAGAATTGTTTCCCAACGGAAATACTCTAGATCTTTAAGTTCAATGGGTTCAAACAAGTTTTAATTTCTTAACAAGCCATGTGGACAGCACAAAAAATATTTTAACTACCTACCTATTTGCAGAAAGTATATTTTAGAATAAATATACAAAACCTTGCCTATCAATAATTATGTTTACACATAGGTAAGTAGGTGACTATCAAATTTGCTCAGTGTATTTTACAGGGATCTGTTACGAATTGAAACGGTCACATGTACAAAAATCATGCATTCAAACAAAGAAAAACAGGTGGGCAGGCAAATCGACAGGCAAACTATAACTTTCAGCCAGGCTATGAACAGGCACAGAGACGAACAGACAAACAGATCTTCTGATTTCATTAACGTGGAGGTTTATTTAGTTTTTAGGTCATGAAGACTTCAAATTTGAGAATTTAGGTATTCAGTTTAAATCAACGTTTTCTTCCGTATGGACCAACAGACACACAAACTTACTAGGAAGGTGATACGTTGTTTCCTGTAGTTGATTTTTATACGTATATAATAATTATGTATGTATTATGAATTAAAAAACCCACCAAGTGCGAGTCGGACTCCGTACCATTATCAATTTATCATAAAAAATACAGTTAAAACAACCTATCTCAAAAACTATAAGAGATACATCTTGTCTCTTTTTCGTTAATTAAATACGAGTATATGTATTTTACCATCTCTTTTACGCATTATGAAGTATGAAGATAAGTGTTTGTCAACTATCAATAAATTGTAGGAGGTGTATGGTGTGAAGTATTTATTTCGCTCATTTTGTTAGAGTAAGACGTATCTTTACTTATATATCATTGGCGGTTCATACAACACAATCCTCACCAAATATCATTACTTCCGAGTATTCCATTTATTGTTTCCGAGTAAATTGGATGTGACGGACAGACACGGATAGAGACGGACATGACTTGACGAATATAAGGTTTTCGTTTTTTGCAATTTTGGCAACGGAACCCCAAAAACAGTTTGCTAAATTAGGAGACGGTTATGAATAAAGGGGTTATAATCTTCCATATCACTACATAATATAAAACAAAGTCACATTCTCTTGTCCCTATATCCCTATTGTATGCTTCAATCTTTACACCTACGCAACGGATTTCGATGCGTTTTTTTTATCGATAGAGTGATTTAAGAAGAGAAGGTTTTAGGTAGACTATAAAACTTAAAATTATTTGAATAAAATAGTCTGCAAGTATAAAACCTGATAGGTTATCATTATAGGTCCATAAGAGATTGCCTAATCTAAAATCATAATGCCACGTTCATACCTACGTACAGATTAATAAAATTAGGACTCCAACTATTCAATATGTATTTAAGTATTTGTATGTATCTATTCTATATATTACATATTTTGTAGTTTAGTTCTCACACAAGCCTTGATGGAGTTTATTGTGGCACTAGGTTGATATGTGTAAGATGGTCACATGCTAAATATATTTATTTGTTCATATACTAATCGTCCAATAATAAAGAAATATATTTTTTTAAATTATGTTGTTATTATTCGAAACACGACAAAACATAGCTGTATAAATATTTAATTATTTTTAGTGTTTCTTGTTATATCGGCAATATTTTAGGTAGGTACAATCAGCAGCAGATATTGCTTAACGAGTAGGGTGTTCACAATGATCTTAACACACTCTAATAGTCGTGCATAGTTTATTTTGAAAACTCTGCCCGCTTAGCAATATCTGCTGCTGACTGTACATCATCTGAGAAAATTTCAACTAATTATCCATTAAATACATATTGGTGATAGACAGACAGATGGACAGACAGTGAAGTATGAAGATGCCCAGGATCGCGCAAAGAGGAGGAAAGGTAGGTACGGACCCTGGCAAAAGCCGGGATAACGATAGGTAGAAACAGAAGAATAGCCTTCATAATAATATTACAGAAACGTGATTAAACTTAATGTTTGTACAAGTTATTTTCCAGTCATCCTTGTCGCACACGCATATTGGCGCGACTGGTGCGAGCAAGAGGGGAAGAATAGTAGTAGTAGTAGTAGTTGCATTTCGATGCAAGTGCAAAAAAAAAAATTTTTTTCCACGAGGATGAAAGTCAATCACCCGAGTTAAAAAGAAGTTTTTACACGTGTATCGAACGACTTTTCTCATAACAAGTGCCTTAAAAAGAGAAATTAACGTACGAGAAGCGTGCGCAAAATTTTACTTCTCCGCACTAGTTAGGAAAAGTAAGTTACGCAGTCAATAAAGCTAGCTCATATCACAATAATATAGGAGGCGGGGACTTGACGCTAGGTAGGTCGACTTGTGGAGGAATGCCCCATGATATTAGTATAATAAATATGTTGTTTGATAACAGCCTAAAACAAGCCATAATATTACCGCGAGTTTTTTTTTCACCGTTTGTTTTCAAATTGTTCCAGTAATATGGTTTCTAAACCAGAGCTACTTTACTTTTTATTTTAATTGCGAGAAATTAAAATATACTAATTATTCATAGGTACACAATAACACGATAATTTTAACTGTGACTCTGCTCGGTCTGAGACGCTCATTTTGAGAGGTTGCCGACAGTATGCAGCGCGCAGCGCCGTCTCACATGGTGATTGGTTGATTTGAAAAGGTAATGTCTTTGAGTGGACAGTTTGAATGAAATTATTTGAAAATATTACATGCGTAGCTAAAACTTTAGTATTGCTTTGTAAGTCTAATGACAGTAATGACTGTTGGAATATGTCAAGTGAAAAGTATATGGGTATTGTTATCTATTACATATTATAGATTGACAAGTTACACACCTATAACATACTGAATACTTTCGCTGTCCTGCAATATATGTGTACCTACACATAGTTATTTAAGCTACAGTTAGTCTCTAATACGACGACATTAGGTTCATATGATATGAATCCCATAATGAATTATACAACTCTAAAAGTAGTAAACACTCACTGAGTATTAGTTGCACAAATAATTGGGGTTTGATTGGTGGAATCTGATGTTTCAGGCTCGTGAGTTTGGTCGGTCTTAATATGCCGCCAAGCTGCTATCCTCCTGAAATTGTCACATTGGTGAATTTAATTTATTATACCTCCCTATCTGTTCTTTTTATTGAAATTAATAATAACTGACAAAGTTCGTGTCGCAATTGGCAATAGAATAAAGGTAATAATATGTATATCTACTACAGAATCATTTGAATCGTTACCTAACACAAAGATTAGCTGGCAAATTTAATGTGAGAGTAAAATGTGAGAGTGTCATAAATATAGAAGAAAAAATGTTCTAACTACTTTAAAAGCGGCTCGGGTATTCCGATAAACTCTTATCGCAGTACACGTGAGTACAGTTGTACTTATTAAATAGGTGTTTTAACTATTACGCTTCAAATTTTAAATTTTCGCTACGGCGAGATACTTACTATGTGGTGCCATGGTGAAGGAGTAACCCCGCTTCTACTCGACGCTTTTTCTTTTCCCCCCCAGATCAACGGTGTTTTCGGTACTCATTTTTATTCGTTCTGCCCATCGTTGTGGGCATGTTTATGATATCGATTTTATTCGAAACGAACACTTTTGCCTTGACTTGTGGAACAAAATTGCAAAATGTTGACTCATAGATGACATTGACTTTGCTGTGACAAATGAACAAAATATTTTGTGACCACTTACCAAAAAGTATTTTACGCGTCCATTTAAATTAAAGTCGTCAGCCTCGGTAGCCGAGTTAGTTGTGACCCTATCTATGAAGCTGGAGGTTCCGGGTTCGAATCCCAGTGAAAGCATTATTTTGTGTATTTTTTTTATCACAAATATTTGTTCCTTGATCGTGGCTATCTATGTGTTTAAGTATCTGTATGTAGTTACATGATATGTATCATCGCTTATTTCTTATTACCCACAACACAAGCCTTAATTTAAGCTTAAGATGTCCCGATATATTTATTTGTTTATTATTATTATTAATTTATAGCCACTTATTTTATTTATTACCTCTCAGATATTAATTAGTACCTATCATATTAATGTGCTCCTTTCTTCCAAACTGTTGTACAAGTTACGCTAAATGAGAATTAAAGTGAGCATCATAGTTAGATACAAAAGTAGCTACCTAACTACCTACTGGCTGTAATTCATAAAAAATACTGACCGATATATTGTATTTTGAGATCCGACCTGGCGAATCGAGGGATAAAATTTTACCGGATATTTTATTTGATAAAAACTATAACAACATACCTATTTTATGAATTACGCTTACTTTTAATAATCCATCTATTGACCGAATATATTACTAATTAGTGAGGTCATTTAACTAGCAGTTTTAAAGTGACATCTGTGATGGATATGGTTAAACTTACCTTGTCATCTGCCTCCATGTTAGTTTTCATGGATAGTATTATTCACGCACATATACAAAGGCAAAGAGCGAAATTGTATCAATTTTCAAATTGATAATTCAGAAATACTATACCACTTTTTGGACTTTTTTTTACATACGCGCCATCTACGGGATACGTACAACTTACTAGCAAGGTTCAAAATTACAAAAAGTCTACTAATTAACAGAGTTAATGTCGACAAATTTGTATGAAAATCGCACAGGGACATCCACCTTAAGCATTTACCCACCGCATTTACCTGTTCAAATGCGACTTTCTATATATTGCTCAAGCACGGAATACTTCTGCGAAAGCCATTCATAATTTGCATAGGTTTAAATGAAAAATTCAAATGCATTACAATGGTTTAACAATATATCACAGCTAAAAGTATGGACAGTTCTCAAACTCAATACTGTAACAAGTTTATCAACGCGCCATCAATTCCAGCTTTACCCTAAACTGTATGGGGAATATTCCCAAATGGTAACTTTTTAGATTACATTGGGAATTTACCGGGAACTGCCCATCTCTACATATACCAAATGGAGAACACAGGGTTTGTGCAGAAACGGACAATTTCCAGCTGAAATGATGATGATGATTCTGTTGTATACGAAAGGCAGAGAATACTAATAAAAATATGCATGGGACGTGACTTTAGCCTCTGTGTTATATTCTTGTTAACTTAACTACGTAAGCAATTACAGGCGCTATAACAAGTTGTAAACATATAAAAAACACTCTCAAATGAGATAAGGTTATCAAGTGTTACGTAAAACCAGTTTGCTCCGGCAACCAAAATATTACTTTGATGATATGAAATCATAAAATAATCATTATCTCATAAAAGGAAAATAATGACATGCCTCAGCCTATTAGTCCGTAAAGAAACACTATATTTAGCCAATTAACATATCTTTTACTAATTACGCAAATCATTTGGGTTATTTCGTCAGTCCAAGTACTGTACAATACATTTAACCTATACTGTCAATTTTGTAGATATGTTGTTAGAAACATGTTCTGTACTCTTTATTTGAATCTCGTGAAGGCTGAGAAGGACAAGTCCAGTAATTACCTTGACTTGACGCGCGAGATAACCGCCATGTGGGATGTTGACGATCATAGTCCCGATGGTTGCTACAACGAACTGTTTAATAGTGAAAAAACTCATCCAACAGCTCAAGAGTCTCTTGCTAGATTTTTTATTTTTTTTAATTCTTTATTTTATTAAATACATTTAAAACATAATACAAGGGATAGTGCCTCCCTGTAAGCAAGAAATGCCTGTGTTGGGAGACACCGCTCTTGCTCTACCTTATGCAATATGAGCTCTAATAAAAAAAAGGATGGATGAATCAAGGGTCAGAAGCAGAAGGCAGGTAGTTCTGGACACGGCGCGGATACTTCGTTGGTTCCTCCCTTTGCGACTTGCGACCTTACATAATATATTGTTAGACACATGTTCTGTACTTATTATTACAATCGGTATTTTTGTATTCTGATTAATATTTTCTGTTTCCAATTACAATCTTATTAGGAGAGCATATAAAACTGTCTCGCTAGTAAATAATTCATGAATAATTAACAGAACTCAATGACCAGAGAAACAGTTAAATAACTCACATAATAGTGCTGTTACTTCAGAGTTCAGTAATCATCCAAATAAACAACATGGTAAGAACCAAATTTTGACACCCTGCTGTTAACTTTATGGCTATGACGATGGCATCAACATACAAGGTTCTAAGATCTGAACAAACCTTTCGCACTTTGCACCTTATACCAGGGATTGGATACCAGTTTTTTCTCCATACAAAATAATGGTTCGAATTCTGTTCTTTTTCATTCTTCGGTTTATAATTTTTTTGTTAATTGAGTAATTGAAAAATATGATGTTAATCGTTGCATAAAATGTTGAATACTACATAAAGAGCGTATATTGAGCTATATCGAGGTTTTTCTAAAAAACCAGTTCCGATCCCTGCCTTATACAATGTTGTGATTGATGATGTTCATGTTCAGGCATAGCAGGCTATGTCAAGCATTGGAACCTCTATGATAATTATTATAGTAGTCTAAATCATTTTAAAATGCATTACCTTTCTCAAAACAAAGTTAACATTTTCTCATACTTACTATTTTAATATTAATTCTTCAATATTTTAATAATTGCCATGTAACATGTATTACTTTCATGACATAGTGTTTCACATGTTGTTTTCTTTGACCATAATTATGCACATATCTATCAGCTGTTTGTAGTACAACAATAATGTATAAAGTCCATTGTATGTTTACATACCATTAAAATATCACTTTGCAGTAATACTGTCATTATAAAGCAATTTCCATTATCTCAATACAACAAATAGACAAACCAGATCTTATTTTACCGTTAAAAAACTAGCTTTAATTTTATTTTTTATGAGCAACCTCTCATAACTTACATACATAATTAGCTATTTTTTAACTATAGTAACTCCAGAATAAAATAATATTATGGAGTAGAATGACATTGAATCAATTTTTATCATAACTATGATCTTTATCATTTGATTATCACATCACTAACAACCTTATCGGTCATAATTACATTTACTACACATTTCAAATGATTCAATTCAAAGATATCTAAAACATGAAAAGAGCCTTCAAACATTGTAAACAAAAAGTTCTTGGGAAATCATGAATGCAATTTATAAATAACACAAAAACATCAAATCTTAACATAGGTATATATAGTAAGCCCTGAGTTTTAATGCGAGAACAAAGGAACAGACTGACTTGCATTTTTAACCATTCAAAAGTAGATGTCTCATTTAAGTTTGATAAGATAATAGATCAGTTTATTAATTTACAAATCAGGTTAATTGATTGAAGCGGAAGGATGAATTTTTAAGGGTTAAACAGTGTTAGTTATGTTTTGCTCCATAGTATAACAATATCAACCAACTTATTCAACTATGCAAGGTTTGTAATGCCATAATTTAATTTGTCATGAAAATATAAGTATACTGTTTTGCTGCAGTTTATATAGGCTAATGTTTACTAATTTCGAGATACAAATAAGTAATAGGAACTCACCGTTTATAGACCAGATATGTGAAGGCAAGGAGTGAGCAGCGTACACACGGCCGAGCGCCAGCGCGGCTCCTGGCCCTGGGCCTGCCTCCTCGTTGGAGCTGGAGTCCGTGTCCGGGCTCGCCGCCGCCGACGCCTCGTAGCTCGCTGAACTCGGCGGGATCGCGATCGCCTCGTGCGACGCGTGCAGGTCCGGCACCGACGACAACGAACGAGCTCGCTGGCGATCGCTCGTCACCTGGATCCCGGGGATCGCTCGCAACAAACTGAACCCTGCTCCCCCCGACACCACCTCGCTGCTCGAGCTCGTCGAGAATGTCCTCGCCCGCGGACTCTGCCCCCCGTTCGCTGTACTCGCCTTTGCACCCATTGCTGCACTAAATGTTACGCAAAAAAACACCTGTCACACGCACCGTGGATTAAACTAAAAGCACGCGCGGACCGCTACGCCCGCGACGGCGGAACGCATCTTACGGAGCGCTCTAACGGCGGCCTTTTACGTGAAAAGGGACAATAATCACGAGAAACGACGGGCCTCCGCAAAGTAAACAGCGATGCATGTGCGGTAGCTCACTGCTTTCCTGCAAAATTTTGACAGGTCTGCCCGAATCATACACACCACAGATCCGGAATGTGATTACACGAAATCATTAATGCGTAGTTAGCAAATTATGTAAAGTCACCATGTTTCGAACAAACGTGATTATACCAAATACAAAAACACTGTCGCCAACCTCCCTAAGATTCAAATATTTGGATCAGATGTTCAGTTAGGAAGAATAATTTTATAATCTGTGGTTCCTTGGTACATGTCACGTCAACTCTGTCAACTTTTCACGGAAAACGAAAATAATATATAATTTTCAGTGTTTTTCTCGGTTTTTAATTGGAAATACAATTATTATTTTAATTGCTAAGATCCCGAGATGAACTCTGCAACTGTAAGTATTATTAGACTAAAATAATAGATTAAAATGCAATAAATTGCCTAAAGTTTACGACCATTACTCATAGGTACTTTATTAATTGATTTACTTCTTAAACATCCCGATAGCTGGTTTACTTTGCTCTTTTATAACTGCCTAACTTGTGTTTTGATATTAAATAGCATTTGCGCAGGTTTAATTTCGCTGTAGGGTTGTTTGCTATTCACGAACTGTATGAGTAACCTACCATATTATTTTACCATTTTGATACAGTACAGTGATTTATTACTAATAAGTATATCATAGTACATTTTTCACTCATTAATAAATCGTTGTTTCTGCATGAAAGAGATGTGGTTGATTACATGTAGGTATGTTACAAATATAAATAAAACAACAAAATAAACAGTAATTTTGAGTTGCATGCCTATTCATATGGAATATCAACAGTTAGGCAATAGAATGTAGAGCTCCCAATATGTTAACAATTTTGTTTGTTATGTATCGGAGCTACATTCTGTAATGATTACATTTTACAAATCAATTAGAAGTATACAGGTTTGTGTATGAAGTAAAAGTATGTCAAAAAACATCAATTTCATTTGAGTACCATGTCAAGATAAATATGTCATTAATATTCCACAAAATTATCCATTAGTAACAGATAGAAAAGTCCTCTAAGAAATATAAGAAATCTGGACATATGTAGTTAATTCTTTTAGTTACATTGGTTTTGCATTGAACAAGAAAATGAGGTAAACAACACAATTAACTGAATTTTCTTTTGAAGGCTTTTATCCCAATGTACAGACAAGTACAACATATAAATATGTATACAGGGTGGAAAGGGACGATGTTCCATCCCGCTACCGACCGAGTCTACCAACCATTACGATGAACTTTCAGTATGGAACCAACATCGAAATATTTAAAAAAAATTTAACCCCTCATACAAAGTGAGTGATTAGTTAGAGTTCAATAGTATGGAAAAGTCAATTTTCCATGTACGCTTTCGATGTTGGTCCCATACTGAAAGTTCATTGTAATGGTTGGTAGACTCGGTCGGTAGCGGGATGGAACGTCGTCCCTTTTCACCCTGTATATCAAATCTAATTTTAAGTAGTGAGATATTAAATCTTGTGTTGTTTGCCTGCCAGTAGCAGAGCATCTGAAATATTCAAAGGAGTATTGTCCAACACATGTTATAAATACAGGACAAATCACTGCCTATGGCATATTTAACCAAAGACCACAAGTTAGAATCTATTCAAGTCTGAATACTTCCATTCCATCTAAAATATTAACTGAAGTACTGTCGGGGAAAAAGGCTCTCATGGCTTAGCAACTCATAGGCCGCAAATATCTTTTCTTGCATCCATACAAATGAGATAGCCAATGCAATGCTCAAATACTGTTGAGTCTTTAAAACTTAAGGACTCCAGTATTAAACCTCAAAATGAGCACAACTTGACAGCAGAGTCAGCCACTTACTAGGTCAGCTCAAAAAAAGGGCAATTGATGAGAATTCTTCTTCTTCGTGTAAAGGGATCAAATGATATAAATTATTTTCTGCCAGTATCTTGCCACTTCTACTCCTCAGGGTGTAGCTTTTGCCAGATCTTCTGAAGTGCACATAAGCACACAGGGAGCACTGCATCATGTGTTTTGTTGTTCTCACCAGATCAAATTACTTCTTCTCAATCAGTTCCTGATTCCTGGTATATGAGGATTGTGACTAACAGTGATGTCCCACCACTTGGCACGGTCTAGGCCCACATAGCCTCTGCATAGAGTGACATGGTTCATGGTCTCAGTCCACCTTGTCAGTATTCCCCTCCCTGGAGCATCAAATCGAAGTTGAAGGACACTGACCATTCTTTGATAGAAGATTGATGATAGGCAGCAGCGTCATCATCATCAAAAAACATATAGTCTAATTGAGAACCTCCTTTAAGTCAGTTAAAAAGGTTAACTCTTTGTGTCACGGGTATCTGTCACCAGTCATTCAAATAGGAATACTAACATACTCCACATCAAGATGCATTTTCAATTATACTAGGTGGTTGTTATAGTTGACTACCAAGACGAAAAGGGTTAAGCTCCAAGATTCAAATATGAGATCAGATGCTCCGCGACCTTTCATCATTAACTGAGTGCTGCATAGCTTTGCACGGCTTGGCCTGTAGTTGTCCGCTAACATTACAGCCAGGTGTGCCGCAGGTGCCGTTGCTGGATGACGATACCCTCGCCTTTGGGGAGGAGGACGATGCTGGGAAAAGGTTCATGTAAGTATCTTATACCCTGTTTCAGTTTACAATTACCGGGGCATCATCATTTCCAAGGAGCGGAATTTTCATAGCGAAATAACTGTCAAAGGGATTGACCAAACTATTTCATCGACTTATCGATGTTAAGAAATAATCCATTACCAACTAAAAGGTTATTTAAATCTTTATCAAACGGGTTACTCACGTAATTTAAGTCGATAATTGCTCATCATGTCGTAGTGTCGTACACGTCGGGCTTTGGTCGCGGATACTCCATGATGAGGATCCTCTAAATGGATCGACACATGTCGAGCAATAGGGATGATGACTGTAGTTAAAATAAATTATTTAACATTATGCACGACATAATACACAAAGAAATTATTACTAAGATGTAGATTGCAGTAATTTTTGTACAGAACTTCTATTTAATAAATTGAAAAGAACTTAAAAGAGTAGGTCATTTGACAGTACACAAACGTGACGTCACTTTTGAGTATTTCATATAAAATTCCATACTATTCCATAGTGGGGATCGTTTTGACAGTTCGAAAAAAGATGCTGATTTGACTTGCCAGTCATCATGCCTATTATCGACTTAAATTACGTGAGCAACCTGTTTGATAAAGATTTAAACATGTTTGACTCTCACGTTAGTTATAATTCTAAAAGCTTATTCTGTAACATTTGACCTCTTAGATAAATAACTTGAATTCCGATATTAAAATTAATCATGCATGACAGCGTCACATATGCTAATTTATGTCACTTAAGTTTTCATAAGTTATATAGCTTGTGAGCAAATGCGATGTCAATATAAGAGTTGACGCCTGACATGATTTATTTTAATATCGAAATGTAAGTTATAAGAGAGCTAAATGCTATAGAATAATTCTTCTTTTAAGTTAGTAATGGGCTATTCCGTAACATCGATAAGTC
The DNA here is from genome assembly GCA_025490895.1 of Thaumatotibia leucotreta. Classification (NCBI taxonomy): domain Eukaryota; kingdom Metazoa; phylum Arthropoda; class Insecta; order Lepidoptera; family Tortricidae; genus Thaumatotibia; species Thaumatotibia leucotreta. Next base: position 9,922 of record JALPQI010007839.1, on the reverse strand, counting down.
GATAAAATAGTTTAGTCAATCCCTTTGACAGTTAGATTTTCGCTATGAAAATTCCGCTCCTTGATCATTTCAGCCATAAGATGTCCAGTGCTGATCATAAAGCCTCCCCTTTGGACGTCGACATACATCCAGCGTCTCCCAGCGATCTTCATAACCACTCACATGCTTTGAAATTTTGGTTGAGCTTTATTCCTATGTAAAATAAGAGTGACAGCTGGTAACCAGAGTTACCAAAAGCAATTGAGTGGATAAGATCGTCTGTCCATCTCGTGGGTGGACGTCCTACACTGCGTTTGCCAAACCGTGGTCTCCACTCGAGCACTTTTCGACCCCATCGGTCATCTGCTTTGCGTGCAATGTGGCCTGCCGATTGCCACTTCAGCTTGCTGATCCGGATAATTGCCGGGTCCACACTTAATGAGCCACTTCGCGAGGTGCTATCTCGCAGGTAATACCTCGCATGTGATATATCGACCGCAATTTTGCCTTGGGTGAAGGTTCTCGAGTGGCGGCCACGTACCGGAATACGTGGGCAGCCCCCCACTAAGTGGACTGATGACCTAGTGAAGGTCACAGGAGTCCGCTGGATGCGGGTGGCGTAGGACCGGTCATTGAGGCAATCTTTGGGTGAAGCCTATGTTCAGCAGTCTCTTTCGGCTGATATGATGAGGCACCTTGGTCAGGGTGGACGTGCCTCGAACTAGGTATAATAATATGGCCATTTGTATTTTTACCGCGGGGGGTACGTCCACACAACCCGCTGCCTCGTGAGGAGGCTCGTGCTTCGTGGAATTTATTTATTTCACATCGTATTGGAATGCTTTTAAAGTACTTAGGTAGAGACGTTTCCTTAAACATATCTCATAGTGAAGACAAAAGTTATACATAAATTCGTATGCATGCTTTAAATTTTGAATCAGATGATCTAGCCACAAAAGCTGAAAGCAGCGATTTAAGCAGTATATCCTCGTCCTGCCCGTATATTAACACTTTCACTGCCAGGTCAAAAACCTAGGTTATCACTGCACGCCAACCTGTTGTACAATGTACGCTACTTCAATTCCAAGAACGCCACTAAGGAGTCCCCGATTACTTTATTCACATGCCACACGACTCCCCAGGGGACAGGGGAGTTATTCACTATACAATTAACGCCGGCTGGCATGCAGGAATAGCATTTGTTTTTGCCCTGGCACTGCAAATAGTATAGTGATAAACTCCCCTACGGAGTCGGCGGCATGTGAACAAAATTACTGATAACTCCCCAGTGGCGCTCTTGGCATTGAATGAAAATGAATTTGAAAATGAATTTATTTGAAGAACAATAAGTAAATAATACATATTTGGTCGACATACCACATAACCATTACAAAATACAAAGTATATTGCACTGGATACTTGAGGTGCTCGATGGCGGTGAGGCTCGGACACCTAAACTAGGTCATCCTGTATCTCAGGGTCCTGTCCCCTCCGCAACCGAGCATGCTGCTGGATAGTTGATAGATGCATAATAATGTGTTAAGTTTGAGCTATTGAAATTTAAACCTAATGAGTTTGATGTATAGTCGCTACTCTTTTCTTCTAAAAAATCGAATATATCCTTATAAATCACATTGGGCATAAATACAATACCTTCTCTAAACTTAAACTGACTCCTCACAATTCCAGCCACCCATACATCGTGTTCTTCCACCTCGTATTCCGCTGTTCAGCCATCGTGGTGTACATCCTCTGCGGATGGTTCTCGGACTCTTTCATCGCTTCCTTCGTGCTCGTTATACTACTGCTGTCCGCGGACTTCTGGAGCGTCAAGAACATCACTGGTAAGTCTTTACACCTGGTTCACATCACATCAGCAAGATAGGCTGTGTCGTCGTAGAGGTGCCCACTGCTGCACACCTCTCATCATCATCATCATCATCATCATCAGCCTATCGCAGTCCACTGCTGGACATAGGCCTCCCCAATTTCACGCCATCGTTCTCGATCTTCGGCTGCTCGCATCCAGCTCCTGCCAGCCATCCTGCGCAAATCGTCGCTCCACCTTGCCTGAGGGCGTCCTACACTACGCTTGCCGAGACGCGGTCTCCACTCAAGAACTCGTTTACCCCAACGGTTGTCGGTTCTACGGCTAATATGGCCAGCCTACTGCCACTTCAGCTTGCTAATACGGTGGGCTATGTCGATCACTTTGGTTCTCTGCCGGATAACCTCATTTCTGATTCGATCCCGCAGAGAGAGTAGAGGTGTTCACTGCTGCACACCTCTACTGATGATGAGTCCGACCGATTTCTGGCACGGCGACCACTTCGACTCCTATTAGGTATTTCTGCGCTCATGCGGTCGAAGATGGCTAATATAGCCTATCTTTGCGGTGAGCCCCATGCACATAGAAGACACGTAAGTACTCCCTTAACGTAATTATACGTCATAGCAGCTGGTGGACAGGCCTTGAGCTGGTCACGTTTGATGTCAAGTTCAACTTTAAGTTGATCCTCGAACTTCCGCACCTTTACCTCACTGCGCCATTCTGGCCGTTGTGCTCTTCAAGTGACGTTTTTCGTCATCCTTGTAATGGTGAAGTTGACCACTATGCATGCGCTTGCCACCCCCCATTAACGTTAACTTTCTGTTCATGGCTGATCACAGCGAAGTTAATATAATAATAAATGACAAGCCTGTGATAATAATAAATGACAAGTCTGAGAAATACCCATAGATTATAACTGGTCGACGCGACTTTGATATTAGCCCAAAAACAACAAGAACTTAGAAAGAAACATTAGGGCACATTATAATGAGGGTTTTCGATAATTTTTCTGCCACCAGGCGGCGCTTCGTACGCACCTGGTCTCGACAGCTCTCAGATTCATACTATTCATAGGCACCTGGGCCTAAAATATTGAAATTCTATTTTACATGGAAGAGAATTTATTTTGTAATGGATTACGACTAATACATGGTCGTCGAACTGAAGATTGAACTCTAAAACAGGCGCTCAAAGTCACTCCCTGGTATTCAAAATAGTGACTATAACTTTGTTAATTTCATGAGAATTGACTTGGAACTATTTTATTTATTTATTTTAGGTAACAATATGACTAAAGTAATGGTTTTCAGAATAAATAAACCTATAAATATGTTGAAAATTAATTGCGCGTATTTATTTTGACAGTGCGTTATACGGTCGGCTCAGTGCTGCCATCTCACCTCCCCATAGCGGCAGAAAAAGTATCAAAAACCCTCATTCTGTCAGCATTGACATGATTACGTTACATTTACATTCCAGGTCGCCTCCTCGTTGGTCTGAGATGGTGGAACTATGTGGACGACGATGGCAAATCGCACTGGGTCTTCGAATCTAAACAGGTACAAATGTTTTCTGCAAACTTTTATTTAGCTTATCTTTCCAACCTTTTGTTTATGGTTTCACCTATCCCGATGTTTGTAGGTAGGTAATCAAATCTTTAAACTAGTTAAATCTAAGGTCCGACCTAGAACTATGGATTTTGTCTCGGCCGAGGCCGAGACTAGTATACAACATAGTTCGCAGCCGAGAATCTCCGACCGAGGATCTCGGTCTCGGCTCCCGGCCAAAAAAGGCCGGGACTCTCGGCCGTGGCCGAGATTCGTAATGAGCTGTAATTGGCGAGCTTGACGCCATCTCGCGAACTTACTGCGATTTTATTGGTGTCATATTGACATGTACCGACTTCAATTTCACTTTAAAATGAACGGAAGGAATAATCTAGAGTAAGCGATCGATAAAAATACCTAAAATTGGAATACCGGTTTTTAGAGTATCTACATAAAAAAAATTCCAAAAGAAAATATCCATAAAAATATTGCTGTATTTTGTTTGATGTTGGACTTACTACTATCCTTTCTACCAAGTCTCGGTCTCGGCCGAGAATCAAATTTATTCTCGGTCTCGGCCGAGAATCAAATTTATTCTCGGTCTCGGCCGAGACTAAAATATGGGTCTCGGTCGGACCTTAGTCAAATCTAATTCGGAACAAAGTGGCTTATGATGGTCACGCGTTTACCGCTTATCGTGCTTCTCATCACTTTCGCACTCACATACTTGTTAGAACCTGACGGCAACAACGATAACGATTAAACACGGTACCATCAGCCTACAAAACATAGCAATTTAAAGTTGACTTTTTGTGAAAAATTACCAGTTCCTGGGATGAAGTATTCTTATGCTAAAGGTATTAATGTGTGTGTGATGTGTGGTGACGGCAGTAAGAATACATTTGTCACCACCCCTGCGGGTGTCGTAGGAATCGAGTAATGGAATGGAATGGCACTGACCACTATTTGATAAAAGATTGATGATGGGCAGCAGCGTCATCATAGTGGACACCATACTGCGATCGCCAATCCGCTTGCCCAGTGTGGCGATTATGGGCATTCACCTCCTAATGCGTCTATACGCATGGTTAATGGGAGAGGCCTACGTCCAGCAGTGGACTATCATAGGCTGATGATGATGAAAGGTATTAATTAAAAATAAATCTCTTCCAGAACCGCGTGAACCGAAATGAGAGCAGACTGTTCTGGTTGGGACTGATCCTGTGTCCGCTCGTATGGAGCGGGTTCTTCCTGATGTGTCTCTTCACCCTCAAGTTCAAGTGGATGGTAATGTCTCCATTATTCTAGAAAGATCTCTTTCAGAACCTCAATGAGACCAGATTTAGGCTGGGAATCCTGTGTCTTTTAGTGTGAAACGGATTCTTCCTGATGTGCTCGTGTAAGTGGATGTTAATGTATCTAATATTCTAGAAAGATCTCTTTCAGAACCTCAATGAAACCAGAGACCTCAATGAAGTCAGTGAGACCAGATTTAGGCTGGGAATCCTGTGTCTTTTAGTGTGGAACGGATTCTTCCTGATGTGCCCTCAAGTGTAAGTGGATGGTAATGTCTCCATTATTCTAGAAAGATCTCTTTCAGAACCTCAATGAGACCAGATTTAGGCTGGGAATCCTGTGTCTTTTAGTGTGAAACGGATTCTTCCTGATGTGCTCGTGTAAGTGGATGTTAATGTATCTAATATTCTAGAAAGATCTCTTTCAGAACCTCAATGAAACCAAAGACCTCACGAAGTCAATGAGACCAGATTTAGGCTGGGAATCCTGTCTTTTAGTGTGGAACGGATTCTTCCTGATGCGCTCGTGTAAGTGGATGGTAATGTCTCCAATATTCTAGAAAGATCTCGCTCAGAACCGCAGTGAAACCAAAGATCTCAATGATACCAGATTTAAGCTGGGAATCGTGTGTCTGTTAGTGTGGAACGGCTTCTTTCTGATGTGTCTCTTTACCCTCAAGTTCAAGTGGATGGTAATGTCTCCAACATTCTAGAAAGATCTCTTTCAGAACCGCAATGAAACCAGATACTTCAATGAGACTAGATTGTCGCTGGGAATGCTGTGTCTTTTAGTGTGGAACGGGTTCTTCCTGATGTGCCCTCAAGTTCAAGTGGATGGTAATGTCTCCATTATTCTAGAAAGATCTCTTTCAGAACCTCAATGAAACCAAAGACCTCACGAAGTCAATGAGACCAGATTTAGGCTGGGAATCCTGTATTCTAGAAAGATCTCTTTGACAACCTCGATGAAACCAGAGACTTCAATGAGACCAGATTTAGGCTGGGAATCCTGTGTCTTTTAGTGTGGAACGGATTCTTCCTGATGTGCTTGTGTAAGTGGATGCTAACGTCTCGAACATTCTAGAAAGATCTCTTTCAGAACCGCAATGAAACCAGAGACCTCAATGATACCAGATTTAGGCTGGGAATCCTGTGTCTTTTAGTGTGAAACGGATTCCTGATAATGCTCGTGTAAGTGGATGGTAATGTCTCCAATATTCTAGAAAGATCTCGCTCAGAACCGCAGTGAGACCAGAGACCTCAATGAGATCAGATTCTGGCTGGGAATCCTGTGTCTGTTAGCGTGGAACGGATTCTTCCTGATGTGCTTGTGTAAGTGGATGGTAATGGTAATGTCTCCAATATTCTAGAAAGATCTCGCTCAGATCCGCAGTGAGACCAGAGACCTCAATGAGACCAGATTTAGGCTGGGAATCCTGTGTCTTAGTGTGGAACGAATTCTTCCCGATGAGCTCGTGTAAGTGGATGGTAATGTCTCCATTATTCTAGAAAGATCTCTTTCAGAACCGCAATGAAACCAGAGACCTCAATGAGACTAGATTCCCGCTGGGAATCCTGTGTCTTTTAATGTGGGACGTATTCTTCCTGATGTGCCTTCAAGTACAAGTGGATGGTAATGTCTCCATTATTCTAGAAAGATCTCTTTGACAACCTCGATGAAACCAGAGACCTCAATGAGACCAGATTCTGGCTGGGAATCCTGTGTGTTTTAGTGTGGAACGTATTCTTCCTGATGTGCCCTCAAATGCAAGTGGATGGTAATGTCTCCATTATTCTAGAAAGATCTCTTTCACAATCTCGATGAAACCAGAGACCTCAATGAGACCAGATTTAGGCTGGGAATCCTGTGTCTTAGTGTGGAACGGATTCTTCCTGATGAGCTGTGTAAGTGGATGGTAATGTGTCCAATATTCTAGAAAGATCTCTTTCAGAACCTCAATAAAACCAGAGACCTCAATGAGACCAGATTCTGGCTGGGAATCCTGTGTCTGATAGTCTGGAGCGAATTTTTCCTGATGTGCCCTCAAGTGCAAGTGGATGGTAATGTCTCCAAAATTCTAGGAAGATCTCTTTCAGGATCGCAGTGAAACCAGAGACCTCAATGAGACCAGATTTAGGCTAGGAATCTTCCAAATTCGCAAATTCAACGCAACGGAGAGTTGTCGACTTTGCGGACGATTGTGGTAGACACATGTTTTTGAGTGGCTTAAGGTTGTAGTACCTTCGAAACATTAAGTACAGATGTCGCTAGTGATTATACCATTGACTAAATTCGCTGTGATCGACGGAAGGTCGTCTGGTGTAATTGGAAGCACGTTGGACCGGCAATTCAGAGGAAGCGGGTTCGAATCCCGAGACAACCAGAGTCTTGCGCAGTTTTTTCTATGGTAAGCACATCTGTTACGACATTGTGGGACTAGGAATCTTACACAAAAGATCCGTAAGGGCCCCACCAATAAGATAAGATAAGGCTAGGAATCCTGTGTCTGTTAGTGTGAAATGGAATTTTCCTGATGTGCCCTCAAGTGCAAGTGGATGGTAATGTCTCCAATATTCTAGAAAGATCTCTTTTAGAACCGCAATGAAACCGGAGACCAGAATCCAAAATAATACTTGCTTCTAATTTGAATTGCAGTGCTTCGTTATTAGAATTGAAATTACGACACCGTAGTCTCTTGAAATGCGGCATTATTCATAATGTCGATGTGTTGTCTCTTTTTAACAAATACCACTGTCCAAGTAACAGATAAGAACAAAAAACTATCTAACTAAAGTGTAGATGTTCGAAGTTTATGAAAAATTCGCTGTGATCGACGGAAGGTCGTCTGGTGTAATTGGAAGCACGTTGGACCGGCAATCCAGAGGAAGCGGGTTCGAATCCCGTGACAACCAGTCTTTCGCAGTTGATTTTTTCTATGGTAAGCACATCTGTTACGACATTGTGAGTTTATGAATAAGGTTTGTTTTTTTTTTATTTACAGCTCCTAGTGCTAATCGCGCTGACTCTAACCGGCGCAAACCTATACGGCTACGTGAAATGCAAGTTCGGGGCCAAGGAAAACCTGCAATCAGCCACTACAGACTTCGTGAAGAAGCAAATACTACAAAACGCGACTTCATTCATGTTCTCGCAACCTACACCTCCTACTGCGAGTGGGAATACGGGCGTAGTTTAAGGAATGTTAGCCTGTAAACGTTATTTGATAAGGGTGATTTTGCCGTGAATGTGTAATATAATGATGGACCGTTTTGATTTAGGCACTGATCTCACCGCGAGCTACTAAGCTATGGACTATCGGCTATAAACACGAACACCTTAGTGAAACACGAATACTTTATGTTATCATACCCTATCGTTTAGTGGCAACACTAACGTACTTAACGTACACGCATTTTTACTCTGTTTTATTTAAAAGTAATTGTGAATATAAGAATGTATATTATAAGAATTTCCTTGCCTTTCTGTACGTTTTTTTAGACAGAAATCACCTTTATCGATGTAATTATGTTGTTGTTAATAAAGTTCCTTTAAGTATTTTATTTATTTAAGAATCATAAAATAATTATGAATAATAATGTGATGAAATAATTTCGTGAATGATTTCATGCTGTCACTTTTGATATTTGTATTAAAAAAACTGTCATTGCAATTTACTTCATTCCATTATTGTATTTTCATTCCAATTTCATAAATTATATTTCTCACTGTTTAGACTAATTCTTAATTATAAATATTCAAATATCTATACCATCTTTTTATTTAGAATCCTGTATTTAAAATAAGACGGTTTATTGCTTAAATGTACCATTACAATCATTGCCTTCATGTCTACTTCTTGAAATAATTTCTGTTGTCCAACCGCAGACTCCGATGTTCGCCTTCCGTCACTAAAGATCAAATTCGCAAAACATGATATTTTTAAAACATGATATTCGCAAAACATGATAATCGTTAAACAAGATACCTAATCTCAAAATATAAAACATGATAATCGCAAAACATCATGAATATCATGATAATGATAAGGCAATGATCCCACCAAAAGGGATTATAGCGAGAGATAACTCGGCTACAAAAATGAACAGCTAATAGGTATTGTTACTCGCTCAGCAACTACAAATATCGCCGTGTCTCTTTTCTTTACACAGTACCTAGCGATTATCTTAGTTCGTTTTTTATAGCCGAGCTATTTATTACTCGTTAACTCGCATTTAATGGGACCAGTGCCTAATGGACAGAGATCGGAAAATGTGCGTCATTGTTCGCAATAATATGGACATGACTCTAAAGTTGATTGAATCATTTAATCATTCTCAAAAAATTACCTATTTGACACCGGTAACTATGAAAACCGTTGCAAATAGCCACCTTATTTAACCTTTGAAATCAATTTTTAAGAAATTATTCATTTAATCAACATTGTAGTCATGTTCATATTATTGCGAACAATGACTCATATTTTTCCGATATCTGCTAATGGGCAATCAGATTTCAAAAAATGACCAAAGGTAGTTAGTTACTTAAGATAGTTAAGATATTGCTTTACAGCTACCGACAATAGGTACCAGGTTTTTATGCTGCTTGAGCGTAATGAATAGACGGAAAAAAAATTAAGCAAGTTTAATCTCATAATTATAACTCTCGATAACAACATAACTTAAAATAATAGTAGGTACCTACATTGTGTATCAAGGGAATAAGAAAATGTTTTATTTTAATTACTTATGTTAATTTTAATTACTTATGTTAATTTTTCTAACTGGATCCTAGATATCTGAATAAAGAATTTAATGATTAATGATTACTCAATTCAAACTAACAAGAGTCGTGTCCTCGTGTCTTTAATGACTCGAGTTTGTAATATTTTTGACACCTGTGATACATACAATGTTTTTCATCACATTTGCGCAGTGCCGGATTTAGAAATTTGCCGCCTCTAGGCCATTTATATTTTGCCGCCCCTATCTACTGTACTTATTTGAATAATTCCTTAGGAAAAAAGCTTCGTACATTAGTCGTTGGACACTTTGGCAGGTATTTTATTTCTCAGCCGTGTGTGGTACTACTTACCGGAGCGTTCGTGTCAGGAAAGGAAATCCAGCATCCCTACCGCGAACTACGAAATCAGCAAATTTCAAATTTCGGGCAATGAAGGCGTCATTAGAATGACGGAGACAAATCCCCGAAATTTACGAACTTCGGTGTTCGCGGTAACAGGCCTTCTCTTACTTTGTACAGTACGCGAACT
>JALPQI010007838.1:0-58326 GCA_025490895.1 Thaumatotibia leucotreta | reverse complement strand
GATCCCATCATCAGATCTGAATTCGGTGACAATGGGACCAACTAGAAGGTATACCCTTTCATACAAAAAAAGAATTTTCCAAATCGGTCCACGCGTCTTCGAGTAATCGGGGAACATACATAAAAAAAAAAAAAGATTTCGACGAATTGTAAACCTCCTCCTTTTTGAAGTCGGTTAAAAATACCTTATTACAGTTTAAACAGGCATGTTTGGTATGCCAATCTGTCACAGCCGATTATGAGAGGGTAGGGAGAGTACCTAATGGAATTTTACACTAAAGTTCCCAATGGGTTGAAGTGTATTCGTAAGGGCCCTAAGATAAGATAAGACCTAATGGAATGTTTCAAAATTAAAATAATTACCAGGTAAAATAAATGCAGATAGGTAACAACATCTCATTCATAATATACAGAATAGGCCCAAGAACTTTCAAGACAAATAGGCACCACCACAACAAATAGGTGAATAAAGACCACAATCTGTCAACACTGGTCGAACTAGTGCGTGCCAACTGAGCAATATTTATTGACCTTACCGTGATCATAATAGAGTTCAATATTGTGTTATTCTATTGATATTCCATTTTTATTCGTGTTTAGACTGTAATGATCTAAGAAGTGTATCGTTTCGTGCACGAAAATGTTGAAAAATAGCAGTTGTTGTCAAAATCAGATAGTTTTTAGGTAGTAAGATAAAGTGTAGCTATAGAGTCAAGGTCAAGGTTGTTAAAATGATGTTTGTGTTAAATATAAATCATTTTGGTTATATTTAAACATCCTTCGTATTAATATTTTCTTAGTACTATCCTTCATAAGAAAAAGAAAAAAATAAACTGCCTTTTAGATTCGAAATTAGAATATGCCTCGTGATGGTTGAGCTATTCTGGTGATCGATGTTAAAATGTTCTTTCACACCAGTTAGGACTTCCTTGTTATTTGTAATGTATTCAGTATGTATCACCTCATAGAGCAAAGAAAGAAATCCATTAATGTTTAGATCATACTAAATAACTTTTACTATGGAGCCAAACACGAATACACGAAAAAAAAAATTACAGTTTCATACATTTTCATTGCGTGATCATGAACACGTTGTATGGAAGAGTATTTTTTTTGTAATTATATTTTATACATACGTACTGTATAGCTATGTGTATTTATTTTTGAGGATAATATTTACATTGATTTATTTTATGAAAATATTAGTATTTCTTTGATTTGATTATGTTTTATTTTTTAAGCTATTAATCGAAATGCCCATACAATTATGCGAGTATATACTTCATGCTTTACTAATTTATCAACGAAATCAAAAACTAATCTCTAATGGCGTCTTAGTCGAGAATAAACTTAAGTCAGTATTGACTGACTTAAGTTTATTCTCGACTAAGTAGGTCTATTGAGACCTACTCTACAAGTACTACTACTGTTGGTCTATTGTTACTACCACAGGTTCAGGTGCTCTAGTAACCAATTAATTCATGACGACCTGAAAACCTTGAAACTGTTTATTTACATTTATTTTAATACCTAAAAGTATCGACTATACTGTATCAACCACCAAAATGAGAATTTATATAATTATTTTATTTGTAGATCTCACAAACTTTACTACAACTCAACCAGACTAGATCTTGATAATCCAAGTATCAAAATATTTTATCCATCTCATGAAAGTGAGTAATGACACATTTGCATAATAAGTAGCAAAATAAAAACAAAGCCGTTACAATGCTACGTTTCTATTCTTTGAATTGGTAACGTTTGTAAATGAGACTGAAATGTATTGCTGACATACAGTGAATACTCACAATTTACGTCTAAAGGTGAGCAAAATGAGCAAATTGGGGCTGTCCCTTGCATAACATTGTTAGAATGAAACTCATTTGGGCACAATTATTCATTAAAGCTATACTTTGAAGTCGCTCTAACAGATCGTAATTACAATAAAATATCCATTTATTGTTCCGATAGCTGGGCATATAATAAGTATGACATATTATTATTAGAACCAAAGTACATCAATTAGTAGTTTCACGATTGAATTTATATTTACGTATGTATCACTATACATAAATATAAATTCAATCCTCGACACTATAAGTAAAGTGACAGCGATTTTTAAATCCCGACGATGACGAAGAAGAATGTGGCCCATCTGCTGATGGTAATAACCGTAGCCATGCCTATATTTAAGTCAAAGGACCCCGGGCCTAAAGTATGGAAAATGTGGTTTCAGTCAAATCTTCTGAAATATTGATATGTTATAGATTTCAGTGCCCTGAACAAAAAACTCTATGGGTGCTACCACGGTTTCCGGGTCCCTTTCCAAGTTCTGCTCGATTTTGTACCAGATAACAAAGTAGTACTTAGTTCTACTTCGGGTCTATTTATTTAAACAATTGACATTAGTTTGAAACTTTTTCATGATAATGCTGGTTAGATAAAGACATTAAACGTCTACAATGTCAACTTCATACGCACGTGATTGACTTATCGTTTATAGCTAAATGTGTTATTCTATAATATACCTACTTAACATTGTAAAATATGAACTCATTCAAACATTAGAAAATATGGCGCTACTTTTAAATAGAGGACATTGCTTCGTATGTAATAATGCTGTTGTTTTTCGTGCACTGCGGCGGATACCTACCAGAAAACAACGAAGAAAAAATTCAATCTGCTATTTCGTTCAGAGAATCTATGAACAACATGCCGGATGAGTTCAACAACGAGTCCCGTGTGTGTATTAATTGTGGCCGATTGCTGAACTCAGCCGGCATTGTATGTAGACGTTTTATGTGTTTAACTAACCAGCATTATCACAAAAAAGGTTCAAACTAATGTCAATTGTTTAAATAAATAGACCCGAAGTAGAATTAAGTACTACTTTGTTATCTGGTACAAAATCGAGCAGAACATGGAAAGGGACCCGGAAACTGTGGTAGCACCCATGGAGTTTTTTGTTCAGGGCACTGAAATCTAGAACATATCAAAATTTCAGAAGATTTGACTGAAACCACATTTTCCATACTTTAGGCCCGGGGTCCTTTGTAATTTTGTTAAGTCGCATAAGTCCTTGTATAAAACACGTGGCGAAGTTCTAGAAAGGCGTAGAAGGATTAGAGTAATGAATAAATTATATCATCCCCGGAGTCATAAGATGATTTACAAGAAAAATGTTTTTTCATCACACTTGCTGTCTAAGCGCGCCATTGCTTGCGCGCGTAGCGGGAGTAATAGAAAAGTGAAATTCCCTAGGGAGTAATAGAAATGTCAGTACGTCATTTAATAATTATTATGTCTTAAAACTATTTTTTGGTTGGCAAGTGTGATGAAAAACATTGTATGCATCACGGTCGGTAAGCGGAATACTAACTCGGGTCATAAAAGCCCTCCGCCTGGCGGCGTCGGGCTTCTAACACTCTCGTTAGTAATTCCGTACTTACCTCCCTTGATGCACAATGTACTATTAATATGCGCATCGCAATTTATAATCATCTCCCGGAGGAGTTGAAACTATTGGAAGGAAACGCCTTTAAACGCAATCTAACGAACTGGCTCCTAGAACGATGTTTTTACAGCGTAAAGGCGTATCTCGACAATTAGTTTCAATTTTTGTAAAATTTTATTGTAACTTGCCTATTATATAATATATCTCTATTACTATTGTTATTTTTTTGTATTTTATCTCATTTTAATAATCACTGTTATCTTTTATGAATTTTAATTGGACATTGCATATTTATTTAGAATTTAGCACCCATTGAATAGTTATAATAGTGTTCGTGGCTGACATTTGCACGCTTACACGCAAGCTAGATATATGGTTCTCAATGTAATGTAACATCCTTAAACTGTGTCTATGCAAATAAATATTTTGATTTGATTAGCGTATGGAAGCCTTCAACTACATACTAAATTGCCTTGTCTGCCTGCGACCACGGGTGTAACGTCATGCCCGAAACGTCAGGATATAATTAAACGTAAGTTTACGCGATTAAGACCCGTTTGTCTTTAAAATATGAACTTCTTGTTTTGTCCAAGTAAACTACTTACTTTATTTGAATCATCAAAATCTACTTTATTTTAATCACAGTGAATAACAATAATCATAACAAAACGCAAATTAGAATTTTATAACCGCCGTGGTTTTTCATAATTTTGTAACCAACCAATGATATTGGTGGACCTTCTAAATAAATGTACGTTCATTACCATTAGTGTGTCTGTGCCATATAAAAAAGTGTTGAAAATTTTATACAATGCGTTTTTATTGCCCCGTTATAACAACGATGAAACTAAACTACATTGTTACACACAGCGGTTTTGTTAAATTATTGGATAACGATTTTTTGGGCTAAGAGGCTACTTTTTGGTGTTTCTAGGACGTGTCTGACCTATTAGGGAATGGTATAGACATGGGACTACGGTAACCATTGATTTATGTCTTTAAGGCGGGCGGGCGCTTCTTTCACGCGATAAGGAGAACAACATCTGTGATTATGCTTGAGAATCAAGCGTGCTCTACATTGCGCGATCGCGTCAAGATAAAACATAAACGTCTTGCTGTACCAACAGTATTATGTCTGACGGTACTGGCTTACTGTAAGACGTTATTAGTGTTATGATTTTTGGGTTTTGTAACCAAATGGTAATAAACGGAGCCACAACCACTTTTATCCACATTTTTTTTATGAAAAAATAACCATTATAAAATTTCATATGTGCGGGGTATATACCCCGCACATATGAAATTAAAGATTTTTTTTGTTCATTTGATGTCTGTCAATTAAGTGTGACAAGACTAAGACAACATGGTAACAAAATCGTTTCCTAAAATGCGTTTATCATAGCGTAACAGGCTAAAACGGTTTTAGGAAAAAATCAAATGTTCTCTTAAAATAGACTCAATCCAGAAAACTTCATATGACATTTTTAACTTCAAATTTGGTCAGAAATCCGCTGTCGATTTTTTCCCCCTTCCTCATGGGCACCGTGTATAAGGTCTGAGTGCCGAGCGGCGGGCGGCGTGTTCGGCAGGGTGTGCAGCGATGCGTCGAACGTTCAGAGGATTTGAACACAAGGCATCCAGGCCGCCCGCATGCGTTTGCATTTGTTTAACATGGACCCTCTCGAGAGTCCACTCAGTTTACACATATTCATTTACATATTATGTACAGACGTAGGGACCCTCTTGCTCTTTAGCCGTAAACACAGTAAATCCTCTTTTATATGAAAACGTCGGTGATCGTATTCCACCTCTGTAGTTGAAGGCTTCCATATGCTACGGTTATTACCATCAGCAGATGGGCCACAATCTTCTTCGTCACCGTCGGGATTTAAAAATTGCTGTCACTTTACTTACAGTATCGAGGATTCAATTTATATTTATGTAAGTGATACATACATAAATATAAATTCAATCGTGAAACTACTAATTGATGTACTTTGGTTCTAATAATATGTCATATTATATGCCCAGCTATCGGAACAATAGATGGATATTTTATTGTAATTACGATCTGTTATATAAATAACAACTTCAAAGTATGGCTTTAATGAATAATTACTACTGTAAGACGTTATTAATGTTATGATTTTTGGGTTTTGTAACCAAATGGTAATAAACGGAGCCACAACCACTTTTATCCACATTTTTTTTATGAAAAAAAAAACATTATAAAATTTCATATGTGCGGGGTATATACCCCATGAAGTCTATATCAATTTTGAAGACATATATCTTCATGGATATATCTTCAAAAATGAAATGTACGTTTCTACCATTTTTTTTCATGATATTGATGATGATGGGGACGATGAATCAAAATGATATATTTTCGGCGAGAGCGTTATTTGAAACCCGCATGATGCAATGGTTTCCACAATAGACTTCTAAAATGGAATCCTGAGTGTAATGAGGGATTCAAGCGTTAACGCCGAAGACGAAATTAATTTTGCTATCGTGTGACACATACTGCTTTTCACACCACCTAGGAGGAATATATAAGATATATTATATATTTATTCATATAAGGATTCTGAAGGAATCGTAATCGATTATGTAGGTCCTATTTATTTTAATATTTCATAGCTATTTTTATGCTGGCAGTAGATAGTCTTTGATCAGAAAAGAGCCACTTTGTTCCCTCTTAGCGGGGAAAAAAACCATTATTCGAATATTATATGTGGTTAGAAAAACATTTAATATATTAATAGAGAGAAGGTAAAGATGTTGTAACTCATATCCTAAAAACCTTCGTCTACATCATGAGGTGTTAGAGACATGCCATTCGTATGCAATAACAATGTGTAGTTTAACGTTTTAAAGACCCCATGATGTATCACGATACCCAAGTGCCAAAACATATAAATAACGTAGATCCTTTATTTATTGAGAATGTTCATTGAATCATAGTAAGAGAGTGTAAGTTACAAAAACTATGGTAACTATTTAAAAGAAAGCTTTTCATTGTAAATTTTTTGGTATCAGTTGAATAACGATAAAATTCACTTTTCAAGACTAAGGCACATATAAGGCATGAATTTTGTAACCTAAAAAACACTAAGTAAAATTGAAAATCCTCCCACAAAAATAAAATGTTATCATTCAACTACCCGTTCGATAGTCCTATCGAGGGACTGTAAGTGTGTCTGCCGTTCGTAAAGCATAAAATCTCTCGTCTCCCGACTTGTGAGCTGAATTCATTAGACTTAGCGAGTCCATTCTGAGAAAGCACTATTGTTGCAATTTGCGAGATTTTACTCACCATTTGCAGCAACATCTCTGTAAAACTTGAAACGGTGCAATGTTATTGTTATTGCTATCTTCGCCCTGTCTTTGCATTTCTAAGATATTGTTTAATATTATTTAAAACACGACTAACTCAAATCAACTAAGTACTCGTATAAAATGGATTAAAGTGACATGCCGATGCAATGGAGACTTGCCTATCTCACATTTCCACTCCAGGGAGCAGTTTCAATAGACCTGTCATATTCTTGAACAACATTTTTTTATTATATCTCGTGTAAATTCCTGGAAACACGTAGCGAACACAGTCTGAAAATATTTTCCACTGACTTCGAAATAAAGGAGTTGGTTCTCAATTCGACTGAATGTTTTTTTTTTGAAATATTTGTTACCTCATAACTTTCGACTGGGTGAACCGATTTTGATGATTATTTTTTATTTGACAGCCGATTGTTCCCATTTTATTTTGGATCAGTTCTGTTAATGTCATCTAACAGAAAACCATATAATTCATAAATTAGCATTGAGCACGACAAATGTCCCAATAACTCAATATCACGCCAACCGATTTAGGTAATTCTTTTTTTAACCGACTTCGAAACAAACCGTGATGATAGGATCTTGAAGAAATTGATTGAAGTTGGTTTTTTTAATTTGATCTCCATCTGGCTCTATCCATAGCCACTTTCTTGATTTCCCTATACAATATAACATCTATCTTCTCTGCTGTCTGTTTTATGTATAACTTATTACGAGTACCTTAGGTTCACTCGCTTTCCTCCAATCCTTCCCTCTAATATGTTCTTTATAAAGCGTCATGTGTATAACGCATAAGTGGTGGTAAATTAATGTTATATGCAGGGTGTTTCCTATTCACTGTATATTTTATAAGTTATACTTACTGAACAACTTTTAGTATGGGACCAACGCCGAAATCGCGAAATACACGGCAATAAATACGGTTCAGGTAAATTTTTTCAGAGAAAAAGCTAGAAACATGCTGATTTTACCAATTTTCTTTTAAGTTATAGTACAAGTGAAACAGCATCAGCATAGCATTAGATTGTATTAGAATTTTCCTGGAATTTTCGCCTAGTCATCTCAAAATAGCAAGTCATGATTTTAAAAAAAACTCCACATAAAAATGTATTAGCAAACATATTTTGTCTTTTTTAGGGTTCCGTAGCCAAAATGGCAAAAACGGAACCCTTATAGATACGTCATGTCCAGACGGACATGACGAATCTATAAGGGTTATCAGACGTCCGTCTGTCCGTCTGTCACGGCCAATTTACTCGGGAACTATAGATGCCATAGTAATGTAATTTAGTTAGGATATGTGTTGTATAAACCGCTACAGGATTATGATACTATATTGTAAAAAAAACCATTGGGGTGGGGGCCCTCCATACATGTAACTCAGGGTTAGAAAAAAAAATTTAGTTGTATATAAGCGTGTGGGGTATTAATAGAAAGGTCTTTGAAAATGATATGAAGATTTATAAATCTCATTTTTATTTAAGCAAATCGTTTTCGAGATATCAGCTCTCAAAGTCTGAAAAATGTGTCCCCCTCCTCTATTTTTTAAACTACGAGATATAAAATTCTGAAAATAATATATGTTACGCACATTAATAAACTCTATCAACGATTTTTAGTTTGATTAAATTATCTCTTATAGTTTTTGAGGTAGGTTGATTTAACTGTATTTTTTTAATGATAAATTGATAATGGTACGGAACTCTTCGCGCGCGAGTCCGACTCGCACTTGGCCCGTTTTTTTTAACGTTCTACATTTTTGTCGTTACAGACCCATGTGACCACAATTGTAATTTTTTTATTGTATTATAAATTCAGGGCAATATGAATAAAACCTGATTTAAAAAAAACTATCTATATTATATGTAAATATATTGTAAAAATGATTCAACATAGTGTCCCCTGTTTTACGATTATCACAAATTAATAACGCATAGCCCCTAAATCGGATCTATAACCTCAAAACACTCTGATAAAAAAATCAGCTCATTCCTGTAACAGGAATCCGTGCATTATTTTATGTGACCGATTACAGCATAAAACCATTTCACACAGCCAAATAAATAAAATGAGTAATAAGTAGGTACTCGTGATTACTAAACTCCTAACAAGACTGGACTAAATTGTGCTGTATATAACAAAGTTACTGGGAGTTTAATCACATTATGCACGTTTTAGTAGATTTTACTGGATAATGCAGGCTCCGACTCATCACTTAGAGTGCTTTAATGGTGTGTAATTGTCCATTGTAGTAGTATTTGTAGTTTTTCTTTTTAATAGAAGAGGCTTGTGGGCAAGTTAAGTCAAAAAAAAGTGTCAAATAAATAAATAAATAAATAAATAAATATCTTGGGACATCTTACACAAATCGACCAAGTCCCACGGTAAGCTCAATTAAGGCTTGTGATGTGGGTACCAGGCGACGATATATATAATACATAGATACATATAGATACTTAAATACATAGACAGCCATGACCAAGGAACAAACATTTGTGATAAATAAATACACAAAGAATGCCCTCGCCGGGATTCGAACCCGGAACCTCCAGCTTCGTAGGCAGGGTCACTACCAACTAGGCTACGGAGGCTGATAAAAATTAAATTCTTTTAATGGGTAAAATATTCAGCAAATTAAACTGTTAGTATAAATAATATTAGTAGTTATTATGAATTGGTAACATATAAAATATAATACCATTGAATTTGAAAAAAAATATGAATGTTCTAGAACACTAAGTTTATTGGTGTTTTGGTCACTTAGTTGATTAAAAAGCGAAGAAGGCGCTAAGAGATTTTTAATCTTAAATGTATCGTCTCGATCAAAATACCTTAAGACGACCCACAGTATCTTACGCCACTTTATATAGGTATTAAACAACTTAAAAAAAATTCCCTATACTTAATCACAAGAGCCTTGATGCCTGAACCAAGTTGGAGTGGCCGAGTGGTTTAGAAATCTGCGGCGAAAGCAATTTTTTCTTGGCTATATGAGAACTAATATTTATAATCTAGTAATAGTGCTTAATAACACTTAAAAAAATCATAATATAAGTATAACGCAATAATTAGAGTTGTTTCAAAAAAACATTAATTACCTGATGTGCAACTGCGCAGGCATTTTAGACTCACTAACTATCTCGAAAACAGCAGTGTGTGTGTGTGTGTACCTTGTACTGTTAACCGATACATAATCAGTATTTATGTAGGGGTCATCATCATCAATTTTATAGCCATATGTGCGTAATACGTACTTCAAACTATATGTGTTAAAAATGTACTACGTTGCACTTTTATTTTTTATGATATATATTTTTTTTTAAAGCTGATATTGATAAATAACGTACTTTCACGCTGCAAAAGCACTATTAACAAATAATCCTAATAGGTAGGATTATCGCACCAGAAAACCGCGATGTATAGAATACTAATCCAAATTATCTCCTAGGTTTAATTCCTGTTAGGTTGGTAACTAACATGTAGATTATTAATCCCTTAAATTATATAATATCCATTATACATATATGTACTAAATAAAATGGAAGGCAAGAATATATTTAATATTGTTTTTCAGCTTACGCTTTTACTTCGTCTATATCTGAAATTTTATTTGTATATCCACATTTTTAGGGTTCCGTAGCCAAAATGGCAAAAACGGAACCCTTATAGATTCGTCATGTCCATCTGTCCGTCTGTCCGTCTGTCACAGCCGATTTACTCGGAAACTATAAATGCTACAGTAACGAAATTCGGTAAGGATATGTGTTGTATGAACCGCTACAGGATTATGATACTAAATTGTAAAAAAACCATTGGGGTGGGGGCCCTCCATACATGTTACTGAGGGATAGAAAATTTTTTTTTAGTTGTATATAAGCGTGTGGGGTTTATAAATCTCAGTTTTATTTAAGCAAATCGTTTTCGAGATATCAGCTCTCAAAGTCTAAAAATGTGTCCCTCTCTATTTTTTAAACTACGAGATATAAAATTCTAAATAAAATATATGTTATGCACATTAATAAACTCTATCAACGATTTTTGGTTTGATTAAATTATCTGCTATAGTTTTTGAGGTAGGTTGATTCAACTGTATTTTTTTTATAGGTAATAAATTGATAATGGTACGGAACCCTTCGCGCGCGAGTCCGACTCGCACTTGGCCGGTTTTTAATTGTTTATTTTAACGTATTTGTTTTGTATTGTAATACATATAATGTCGTGTAAAGGAACATTTATTAACAAAAATGAGGTAAAAAGTGTAAAAATACTTACTGTATTGTGACAGAGTTGCGACCGTACTTAGCAGAACCGAGATTTCAGGTTTCAGGTAGACTAGGTTCACACACACAAGGATCAAGTAGAATCCTTATATAAATTCGATGGAATCCTGGACAGTCCTAATTCGTACACTTAGGTAACCGGGTCGTTAAACTATAAGAGCCTAAATCCTAAATTGGTTTTCTCTCCCAAGGGTATACCAACTCATCAGGCAAAATCTAGCCATAGGTGAGATAGTTCAATTCGTTTCTATCTGCAAGGTGATTGCACCGTTCCCTAGACACTTCATTTAGCAATACAAGTAAATATAATTTAGCTAACGTAACGTAATTAAAGTTAGAAACTCAAATATTGAACTAAACTTTAAGAATATTGCAATTATCTTGGAAACTTAACTATCACTCGAAACTGAGTTTGTTTCATGCAATAACTTTTTGTTCAGTATATTTATTTATTCCTACTAAATATAAGATGAAGAAAGTGAGAAACTTTGTGTAGGTAATCATAAATCAATCATAGAGTTGGAAACAAATTATCTATAATGTATATTTTAGTTATTGGAGCATTTACGACAAATAATGAACATAAAGATATATTATATCAGTTATGCAACTCACGAAAAATGAGGCTGGAAACTTTAGCATGAACATTTACATAAATAGCCAAATTATTTTTAACAGCCTCTAACAAGCGCGACGCAATCTCTGTAATCTCGCAAATGTATGTAAATACGAGTACAGCCCCAACTGTTATGTATGCACATAAAATTTATTAATCTAAATAATTTGATGAAGCGTCACCCGTTGGTTATTTTTTCATTTGCATTATTTGAGTATTTAAATGTAATACGGGTTAACAAATAATTGTTGGAACAGAATGGGACATTACGATACAAGTGCGAAAAAAAATAAGGTCGAAACGAGTTTAAAACACGACCAAAGAGTTTCTTCGGTCATGTTTCAACATATCGCGACACGTCGAATTTAATTTTTTTTGCACTGATATCTTCTACATATACGGGGTAATCGTGAGTATACCGACAGACTTTACCGATGCATTTTTGATGTCGAAAGAAGTAAAATACATAATGGGACACATTATGTCATTTTGAAAAAAAAAACTATTTTGTTTTATTTTGGTTTTTTTTTTGTACGTGACCAGTAATAAATTCTAGGGAAACAATTTTTTAAGGGTTTTTAATTTTTTTTTTAGTTGAAAATTTTTCTGAAACTTATATCTCATTTTCTCTAACTTTAATCAGCGAGTATGTCACGATGAAAACTATTAGTGTAAGAATTTTAATCGTGTTGGCATTTTTCAGTGACTTATGATGAAAATAGTTTTAAAAACATGTCATTATATATTAAACTAAGGCGACCCCAGAAAAGTTCATATGACATTATAATCTCAAAATGTGACCAGAAATACAACGTTCATGTTTGTCGGACTACTCACTAGCCACCATGTAGAACAACATTTGCGCAAAACATTTAGAACTGACCAATTTAGCTCCAGTTACAGTCTGACTCAATTCCTATTATAATTTTTAATACTTTCTGAAAAGCTTGTCTACCAGATTTAAAATCGTAAATGGCATCTAATAGTCATATCAAAATATTAAAACTGATGATTAGATTTATTGTTATATGACCTTGACATCACTAAAGGTTGTACGAGATGCATTGAGTGTCATAAATCTCTTGCGCACTAATAGCGCTAGTGACAGCAAGGTTATATCAAATTATTAAACAAATAGGTACTCAAAACGACTTTATGAATCTTCATAAGGTCGTATAAGGTTGATCTCAACCTTGCCCCGAAGAAGCTAAACTTCTACCAAGAATACTTAAAAGAGAATATATTATCATCATCACAGACATGCATAATGTAGGTACATACATAAAACTGTAAATCTAAAGAGCTATGTGCTCTTATCTTTAATGCTCATAGCGTAAGTAAATATAGTAAATACTTACCTCCCAATATCACCAGCTTTTTAGGCAGAGTCACTAACAACTAGGCTACGGAAGCAATTTGAAATGTAAATCTCCTTTTAAACATATTTATTATCTACAATTTCTCACTCTTAAAAATCCAATATCTCGTTAACAACAAGATAAAATTTTCGAGATTAAATGCTCCATTCCCGAAATAACATCGTCAAGCGCTTCAAATTAACATAACATTACGTGGGAGTAAAGCTGAAATAATATTCTTACAAAATTTTATGTACTTGCGCTCGTTATATTATATTCCTTTTACCACGTACCTTAAGTCAAGCAATTTGGTTAAACAGCTACAAAAACAACTCTATAAATGGTGTTGTCTTTTTTATATACAGGGTGTAAGTCTAATACGGGCGAAGCTCTTAACGGGTGCTGGTTTACGACATAATAAGTACATTCAAATAACTTTTACTTAAAATTAGAGCAACAAAATTTTCCATACAAAATAATTCGGCGCGCAATGTAGAGCAACATACGCGAGTTAAACATTCGTTGACAGCCAATTTCAAAAGCAGATGACATAACTGCCATATCAACAATAACAAATGTTCGTACCTACATTGCTGCTCCGATAATCTTAAATATATTCTGTGGGGTCATAATTAAGAGTAAATTTTAAAAAACCTTGTAATATTTGATTACATTAATGAATCCCACGCCTGGTTAAATTGATCGCCCGTATTAGACTTACACACTGTATTATACCTACCTACACAAATATGTATTTATGGATTACAATATTTATAAATCAATTTAAAAATATTTCAAAATTCAATTTGTAAAAAATACTCACGGACAAAAATGTTGGACATTAGCGTAGCGGGTAGACAAAACACGATCACCAGTATGTCAGCAACAGCTAAGTTCACGATGAAGAAGTTGGTGACAGTCCTCATGCGCGGCGAGCGGTATACGACCGCGATCACAAAACAGTTCCCGACCAACCCAACCACGAACACGAGCAAGTACGCGGCACAGTACACTGCCGTCATGATCCCATTATGACGATACATCACCTCCTCGTTCATAACACCGAAATCAGACCTATTCATCGTAATGTTCATCTTCAATGGATGGTGACGGTCCAAGTCCAAATGGTTCGATAAAGGTTCCAAATCTGGTAACACGCTGTTCTCTGGAACGAACTTCGTATTTAAAACCTCCATTATGGAGTTCGACAGAACGTCCACGATGTGATTTTTTGAATGATGAGGATGTGAGTGATTTCGATGTCGGCCGTGGCGAGTCTCGTGACTTGGATGCTGAGTCGAGAAGTTGAAGAACTCGCTTACATCGTTCGTGAAGAAATCACCTGATGGTATTCTTAAAGGAGCCATATTAAAATCAAGTCATATCTTACACAAACACCGAACGTCAGCAAAGAAACTTCACAGCACTTAACGAAAATTCTATGTCATAGAAAAATACGAAAGTTTCGGAGTGTTCGCGCGTTGGGTCGTAGAGGGTCTACGCGCGTTTGTAGCGGCGGTCGAGCGCCGTCTGATCGTAGCTTCTCCGGCGTAGGCCCGCTCGGAAACGACGCATGTGCATTTCGGCAAACTACCAACCAACGCTATTAAGGATTATAAAACACTTCTATTTCTCACTTCACAGGGTTTGTTTTTCTTCAACTTGGCGCCTTTAGGTTAGAAGGTCGCAAATGCATGGAAAACTGTTAGCATTTCATGAATTTTAATTATAGTGACCCGTAATCGAATTTTAGTCTCGTACAATGCATTCGCCGTGTTATTTTGATGAAATTTTAGAGTAACCGATAGTTTTCAATTATTATAATGTATACGAGACTAATGTTTAAATTTGACAATCCCTCGTTTCCACTAGAAAGACTTCTCAAGGTACATTCAAGGAAATCGAATCACGTACCTTTTTCGGTCTTGTCATTATGATTATACAGGTCCAAAAGTTCCGCAAGTACATTTCCTTTATTGCACATATACTCGTTAATACTAACAGAGATTAAAAATTCTAACAGGGTATCCAATTGTTAGTGTCAGAAGTATTCTTCTTTTTTGCATATTTTTACTTATGTTGATACATTACGTATAGTTGTCATAGATATAGCCTGCACTGAAATTATTATTGACACATTAAATAGAACTATGTACAACGGCTAAAATTACATACTTGAAATTATTACGATGGAACTTAATTGTAAAAAAATATACTTATGCCGATTTGTTTAAGATTATGCTATGATATTAATTTAAATATTGTATTTGAAAAATGTAACGTGATACGGTGCACTGGTGCAAGTCCAAAATAAACTGTATGTAACTATGTAGAGACAAAAATAAAACAATTTAATCATTTAAATAACATAATAATTCTTATATCAATTTGTCAATATTATTTTTTTGCAATAGTAATTTTATGTTTTCATTAAATTTGAAATATTTTTATTGGGCAACTTTGGACCCTAAAATATTTTTAATGCTTTGTAAGATAGAGCATTTCTTATACAGTCTAGTAGGCATTTGTAATTCCGGATTGTTTATAATACCTATACAACCACCATTTATAATGCGGAGCCAATGATAGGTACATACAGATTTTTTCGACCTGACGCAATTGTAGGAAGATGCAACCGGCTTTGATGCACATTGCTTCGACGATTGATACGTATACGGCATGACGTCACCGTGACTTTGCATTAATATACGCGTAGGTGCAATTTGTAGGATTATTCCACTTGGTAGTGTTAGAACTCCCACGTGCTGATACATCACTGCGGAGACCTCCGATGCTTCGCGATGCGCGCTATTTGAACTCGGTTGGTTTTTGTAAGTAGAATTGACGAATGATACGGTTATTTAAAGCGCGTACAGAAATAGTAATGCTGATTTCAGAAAATGGTTACACAGTATATTTTGCATACCGTGCTACAATCTTTTTTTTGTGTAAAACGCAGATTAAAAAAAATTAATTCCAATGATTCACATGTTATACAGGGTGGAAAGGGACGACGTTCTTTTCGCCTACCGACCGAGTCTACCAACCATTACGATCAATTTTCAGTATAGCAACAACTTAGACATTAGAAAAAAAAATTAACCCCTCATACAGAGTGAGTGATTAGTTATTATAGTTCAATAGTATGGAAAAGTCAATTTTCCATGTACGCTTTCGATGTTGGTACCATACTGAAAGTTCATCGTAATGGTTGGTAGACTCGGTCGGTAGCGGTAAGGAACGTCGTTCCTTTCCACCTTGTATAACGTAAAACTCAAAAGCAAAATCGAATTGAGGCTGCGAACAATTTTTTATGAGAATTACCCTACTAATTGAACCAGGTGGCTTATGATGGTCCCGTTTTATCCATTTATTGTTCTACGTGTCACTTTTGCACTTGCATACTTTTTAGAACGTGACGGCAACGTCTACAAACGATTAGATGCGCTACCATCATAAGCTTACAATATTAAAACATTAAAATAAGATAAAAATCCGTTCACCTCAAACCCGTGTATTCTTAAATATTTTTGTACTTATTGAAATTCAGTGACATTCTTCAATTCCGGATAAGGAATTTAATAATTCTTTTCCGGTTTACGAAAGGCTCAAATTCATTGGAATTTCCGACTCGGTTACTCTCGACAAAAACTGTTTTTTTACCCTAGTAAAGCTTATTTTTATATTTCGGATTGTTTTTCAAACTGAAGTGAGTCTATAGACACACAGACAGCGTTGTTTTATTTTATGTACCTAATTATTTGCTTTACTCTATATGGTACCCCGTATGGTTTTTCTCATTGTATATACTATATAAATGTGATCCAAAACTCTAGTTACGTACTCTACGCGGATGACCTTAAGCTTATACGCTGCATAAACAACCACAATGACTGCAACCTACTACAACAAGATATAGACCATCTTCTCCACTGGAGTATAAAATAACAAATTACTTTTCAACCACTCTAAATGCTGCGTAATGACATTCAGTCGATCTGCCACACCGCTTCATCATATCTATTTATTAGACTACAATCAAATTACCCGTGTTAACTCAGTTAAAGATCTTGGTGTTATTTTTGACCAGAAACTCACTTTCAATCAACATATCACATCTCTTGCATCCGACTGCTATAAAATATTAGGTTTCATCACTCGAAACGCAAGTAACTTTACGAACCTTAAAACTCAGCAGTTATTATATACCGCACTATTAATAGTTAGGAGCAAAATCGAATCCGCCTCTATAATCTGGAGCCCACATGAAACAACTCATGCCCTGCCTAGAAATGGTCCAAAAACTACTACTGCTTTACATTATTTGTCAGATTCTTAGGGGCGATTCGGATTGCTCGGAATTGACTACTAAGACCATTACTTTATTCGTTCCCGATAAATACTTGTGCAGCCGAAACCATCACCTCCTTGCTGAGGAGACGGCCCGCACGTTTACTCACCAATTTTCCCCAATCCCACACGGACGTGTCTTGCTGAACAAACTTTTCACTTTGAAACGCGTTTATTGAAGTTCTACGAGGATGTTAATTAATTATATGAATGTTATAAAATTTTCTTAGTTTTTTTTTTACTGTACTTTGTCATACAACGCATTGGCTTAAGCTGTAATGTTGTATGATGTCTATTAAACAAATAAACAATAAACAACAATATAGACAGAGCCATTAGTTTATTTTATAATGAATAATACATTTTAGATATTTAATAATATGAAGTAGGTGTCCAAAAGAAAAAGGTTTAAAGAGACTCATATTCTGCGATGTTTTGGCCTTAAATATGAGATACCGCGACGCATTTACTTTCATTTGATTCGGATCAAAATGTAATTAAGTTCGGTAAAAGTCTTACTTACTATTCAAAGTCAAGTTAAATTGAATTTAAATTGAATGAGATGTGGTAAGTGTCATGGTGGCTCTGAATGCAATAGTTTTCGTCTCATTTAAATATTATGTTTCGCACAATGTTTCGTTTCAGTGTTTTGACTGTTTTGTTGTTGACTGGATGAGCGAGCGAAAACTCAGAGTAAATAAAATTACCAATTTAAGATCGCAGTTTGTCATAGTAATAAAATGTCCAATTATTAAACTGAATTACTTTAAAGATTTTTTATTCTACTTTAAAGTCAAGGTAAATCCTTTAAACTATTGAATTAAAATGTATAACTGATATTCCAACCAAAAGCCTCTAGTTTATTATTATTCGTTATCATATTTTTGATTCCGCAACAGGGAATCTTAGTGTTACGACTTGAAAAGAAACAGTCTCCGAGTCGTATTGGACGCCTGTAGCATAAAAATATTCATAAGCGAAAGTTTAAAATACGTTTTATTTTTATCCTTCCTTGAGAGATCTACCTTGCATAATTTATACACAAAGTTTTTAAAGTCATTCCATCACGAATTATTTTAAGTGCTATATTTATACTTACCATTTTTGCAAAAGACAAGCAAACTCTGGTGATTAAAAAAGATTAATAACTTAGGCAGCCGGTGTTTGAGTATCGTCCGGAATATTTAAGTTCAATGTTTCTTTAAACTAATAAGCGAAAATTGATGGCTTGTCATATTGTACCCGGGTAATTTTGAACAATATTTCACACGTTATCTCGTTTTAAACTCGTGTTTTTCTGGGCTCGATTGGGGATTGGCTCTACGATCTTAGGCGTCAATAAAATTATGAAATCTTAAAACTTATCAGGTGCAGTTCCTGCAACGAAATATGCTATCACTGTTCAATATGCAACTACCTACAGTTAACTTGTAAATCCACACAGTTCTAGGTCCAATGCACAATATTTTCTATAAAGTTCACGTGTATTTATTAAGGTGATCAAAGTGATCACGTTCGCCGTTTAACTTCAAAGACCAATATCATTTATGTTTAACCACTATATATAAATATATTATAATTAGAAAAACCGGCCAAGTGCGAGTCGGACTCGCGCGCGAAGGGTTCCGTACCATTATCGATTTATTATAAAAAAATACAGTTAAATCAACCTACCTCAAAAACTATAGAAGATAATTTAATCAAACCAAAAATCGTTGATAGAGTTTATTAATGTGCATAACATATATTTTTTTTAGAATTTTATATCGTGTAGTTTAAAAAATAGAGGGGGGGGGGGGACACATTTTTCAGACTTTGAGAGCTGATATCTCGAAAACGATTTGCTTAAATAAACATGAGATTTATAAACCTTCATATCATTTTCAAAGACCTTTCTATTAATACCCCACGCGCTTATATACAACAAAAAAAAAATTCTATCCCTCAGTTACATGTATGGAGGGCCCCCACCCCAATGGTTTTTTTTACGATTTAGTATCATAATCCTGTAGCGGTTCATATAACACATATCCTTACCAAATTTCGTTACTGTAGCATTTATAGTTTCCGAGTAAATCGGCTGTGACAGACGGACAGACGGACAGACGGACAGACGGACATGACGAATCTATAAGGGTTCCGTTTTTGCCATTTTGGCTACGGAACCCTAAAAATGTAACAAACTTGTGTAGGTACCTTTAAATTTTGAATGATCATTATTATTTTAAAGCCTTAACTAACAAACTGTATCAATTGAAATTTTATACTATAGATCTATAAAGTCTACATTCCTAATGTAAATGAGTTGCTAGATCACCGTAGATTTCTTATGCTAAGTCAAACATTGGATCTAACATCGTTTATGGATGCTTGAATGAACCGCGTACTACGTCGGGGTTACTTCAGGCTAAATCCCAGCTGTTGTACTTTTAGACAAATTTTATCCGCTTTTCCTATGTAACTTATCTTAAATTGTTAAGTACAGTTAGAATTGAAAGAAACTCCTCAATACTGAACCAATGGCAGGTCACAGTTAGAAAGATCAAACAGGCTATAACTTGCTATCAAGTTGGTACTTCTTCTTCTCTGTACTTCTTGGTACGATTCTAGAAAACAACTTTAGGAACTGTTATTAACATAAATTGGTATTTTATTTTAACAATTAAACATAAAATGATAAATGTACATAATAATACGTGACGTCGTATATGTATGTGAATAACCGTCGCTTACTCCATTTTACTTGGAGGTTCAACGCGTAGTTTATTTGTATTTTGTTGGCGAAAAGAAAAATAATAATGATGTACGCGTAACTTCGATATCTTATAAGTGTAATTTATTGAATGTTTGCCTATTCTCTATATAAATCTATTTGTTTGTAGAATCTGATTCAGTGTTTCCCCACCTCGGACGTTGCTGAAATTATGAATCTGTTAGCTTTTTCTTTGGACATATGATATCTTATTTTAGAATCGATGAGAACCCAAACCTTTTTTCTTCGTATCAGCCGAAAGACATCCACTGCTGAACGTAGGCCTCCTCAAAAGATCGCCACAATTACCGATCCTGTGCCACCCTTGTTCAGTCGACTCTTGCGATCTTCACCAGGTCATCAAACCCTTTTTACACTTTAACTATTATTTACTATCTTAAATCTACATGACTGCATAAACAATTACAAGTAACCTCTAATGTAGATAGGGACATACTTACAGATATTCACATTATGACAGGTTCGAAATTGGCACAAGTTCGTTGAACTTCACGTACACTCAGATCGACAGGCGAGACGATGTGATTGATGAGTTTGCATTATAAAATAGGTGATGAGTGTACTAAAATTTTGTACAAGTACTGAGCAATACATCATTCAACAGTTATTGTTTTATGGAGCAGTTTGGTTTTCTACTACTGCTGTATTTACAGTTGTAGGTGCATGAAACTGTAAATAGTTACAGCAACTGCAACTATTTACAGTTTCATGTGTTAGACACAGTTTAGCACTATATCTATAACTATTTTTATCATTAGAAAAGTATCTAGGTGCATGGATTTATAATTTACTTAAATACAAAAAAATATTGGTATTCATTGCAGGCCATATTTAAGAAATAATATGTATATGTGTATTTTATATTACTCGTATTTCTCATTCTGTAGACAATTGCGTTTCTTACACATTTTAAAGTCACTCTCGTCGTATATAAAAAAATAACGCAATAATACAGTGTGCTAACAAAATTATAGTCCAAGACAATAACACATGTATCTGTTTATAATTTTGAACCACCTATGGGGCCAACCATAAAAAAACTCAAAAAATTATGGAACCATTTCTATGATTTTTTGAGTTTTTTTTAAGTTTGGTAGGTAGTTTTGTACTTATTTTTCTTATTTTTATGGAGCTAGATCTATCAAATTTCCTCCATTGTCAGTCTTCCGCAGACCACGAACCCTGTAAAGTGTTCGAAACGTCGGAATGAAGTTAAAATTAGTTAATAACTATACGCGAGTTTATCCGTTTTTATAGTTTTATTTCATGTGTAATCCTCGCGGTAACCGAAAAAATATAATTATATAAGTTTTCATATTTGGTCCCATACGACAGTAAAAGTTGTTCAAAATTCAAATAAGTATTCATGTTTATACGCTCGATCACAATTTTGCCAACAACATGTTTTTTAGTTGTACTTGTTCAATCGAGGATCGTACACGTAATCGTTCGGTACTAACCCTTGCTTTATATCATTGGTATTTCCATGAACCGAACAACACAGCGGATAACTGGAAGCCTATCAAAACAAAGCGGCTCTGTTTGCATTTCTGCCAGTTTCGCCAACTGCGTCGTACATTGTGTAATTTCATATCATGCCCCAGCACGATGCGGCGAAGTTTCTGATTGATTTACAACTCAGCACATAGCATGATTATCAATTACCGAGTTACGTTTTTACATGTATATTCGTACAATGCACGATGCATGAAAATACTCAATACCCGTCCCTCAATAACCGTCCAACTAGGACAGCTATTAAAAATTAATAGTGAAAGGAAGAAAATATACTATAAAATGTTATACTTACGAGTACGTAAACAAAACACGTAACAAGTGTATAGTGAATTTTAGCACGATTATAATTTGTCCTCTTTGTACCTTTAGTATTACTACACGTCGTGTGGTAATTAGTAATTATGCTATATTACTTGCAAACCCAATTTAAATCGTCTTCGAGTACAAGCAACATTTATAAAAATTATGTTTATCATTTACTGTAATAGAATAAGAAGTTTAAATAACAGGTATTGATTAAATCCGACATTGTTCAATCGTAAGGTTATAAGGAAATTGTTAGGTACCTAATAAAATACATGATTTTTTATAGTTTATAAATTAAACATTTATTTCATATTATTTGAAAACTAATCCACGACGAAGGAATTATTTATTGTATCGTAATATTCATCATAGGAGGATGCCTGTATGCCTGTCTGTGTCATAATATCAATCATTCTTAAATAGACACTGCTGCCTACTATAAATTTCTTAGAACCCTTAAAACAACTCAAGGCTTTTACATCTCGCATTACAATCCTATACAAATGGTACGTCTAGACACCGATTTGAATATATGTAGTTAGAGGCTAAATCCTCGTAGTGTCGCGGACATCTATCACTGTGAAGGGTAGTTTTACTGATAAGCCAATCTGGATCTTGGGGTTAAGAACTAAACCATTCGTCAGTAGAATCCAAAAAAAAGTAAACAAATATGTTATGAGTGACGTTCTACAGCATTTGACGTCGATAGTGAAACACGTTCGCAGGTATATTTTTGCGTTAATAAGTACTAATAAATAACTAAAAATGTACGTGAACTCAATGTTTTTAAGGTTTTCAATTGGTAATAAAACAAATCATCATCATCATCATCAGCCTATGTTAGTATTGTTAGTCCACTGCTGGACGTAGGCCTCCCCTATTAACTATGCGTATTGACGCATTAGGAGGCAAATGCCCATAATCGCCACGCTGGGCAAGCGCATTGGCGATCGCAGTAACGTGTCCACTATGATGACGCTGCTGCCCATCATCAATCTTGTAAAATGGTCAGTGACACTTCAATCCCTTAGTCGACTCTTACGACACCCGCAGGAGGAGTTGGGGTGGTGACAAATGTATTCTTACTGCCGTCACCACACAAAAACAAATATTGTGGTCTAAAAGTGCGTAATAATCGAATAATACAAGTTTTAAGGTTTATTTAATTTTTTGGTAAAGTTAAATATTATCATTGAAGGGGTACCTACCTATAAATATTTTAAGTGCTTTAGACGCAGTTTACTAGAAGTTACATTTTTTGTAGTATTGAGCTAAACCGCTGCCATACAATATTAAAACACATTAAACTCTATGCATTAAACGAAAGTCGCCGTCAATAGAAATGCGAACAATTTAAACAAACTTTGTATTCAAAATACGTTTAATTTCCAATCTTCGTCGTTCAATCACTAGATTATCCGAAAACATTTACAATAAAATAGTGATAGACTATGAATATTTTTTATTTGGTTTGTACATTAGATTCTGACCACCAAATTTTGGTAGTGCGGTACCTATCTATAACTAATTATCTAAAATAAAAAAATAGTAGATTGGTACCAACACTTCAAATTACTTCAAGTTCTCACATGTTCCCAGAAATTTGATTAATAACACGGGGCAAGTTAAAAAAGAGAAAGATAAACTGTTTTTTCTCAAACATACAATAAAATGTTGTAGTTACGTACCTAAAAAGTGGCCGGGAAGTACCTCGTTGCCGGCCTAGGCCGGCAAGTGCCTCTTTTTTAATTTTCATTTGACTTAGGGTTGTGACCTGGCATCTTGGCTTTTAGCCAATAATTATCTATAAGTAATATTAGTATAAAGAAAATTATTGACAAATTTTTGCAGTTATAATTAGGTATTTACATGATATAATTTAAAATAAATGTACAATAACTACTCAAAATAATATTTAAAAAGCAGTATTATACGGCGCGATCCGTCGGCCCCGATCACCACATGCGATTAATTGGACCCAACCGACCGCGTCGTCTAATACCGCTTTTTAAAAGTAGACATTTCCAACTTTCAAACAGGTCAATATAAAAAAAAATGAGGTGTCGGTGTCGTATTTGACTTTTGTTGTGTTTCAAAGACTTAGTTATGTAGTTGACTAATAATTTCTTAAAAAGAAGATACATTTTTTTGTTTCATTTCATTGCATGTTTGAGAAAAGCATACCTCGGCCATGAAGTGACGGGTTGCCGTCCGAATACTATCCGTCTACATATATTCGGCCGGCAACGAGTCACTTCCCGGCCTCGGTAGTAATGTACTATTAATTTAGGTTCTATTATTTAGACTGCATTTTATTTCGCACCTTGGTATAATCGTTTAATGTGAGTAAGTGTAAACATGAGTAGGTATGTGGTTTTAGTTAATATTAACCGAATGCATGTCACGACAACGTATTTATTATTAATGTATTTCCTGAAGTTTGTCTGTCAGTCTTATACGTGCACAGAAAATCAAAAATATGTTCTTCCAAGATCCTTTGAATTTTCGGCCAAGAATGTAAATAAAATTTCAGTGGTCACACTCTAAAACGTACCGTTGACCACAACCGTTACTTAGCAGTTAAACTGGCCTCGTCACGTGGTTTACAAAAAAGTAAACATAAAGTACAAATTTATATATAATTATACATATACATAATAATAATAATTATAATTTAATATTAATTATAATTTTTTTTTTTAATATTTTTTTTTTTCAAAACTATTATGGCGGCATTTTCTCGCTGTATCGCAATACTGATGCGTTGTACGAGGAAGTCGCCAGCATTTATATTGAAATAATTCACAGTACTATTTGTTATATATACAGTGTGTAAATCTAATACGGGCGATCAATTAAACCAGGCATGGGATTCATTAGTGTAATCTTGGATTACAAGGTTTTTTTAAAGTTACTCTTAATTGTGACCCCACAGATTTTTTTTAAGATTATCGGAGCAGCAATGTAGGTACGAACATTTGTTATTGTTAATATGGCAGTTATGTCATCTGCTTTTGAAATTAGCTGTCAACGAGTTTTTAACTCGCGTATGTTGCTCTACATTGCGCGCCGAATTATTTTGTATGGAATTTTTTGTTGCTCTAATTTTAAGTAATAGTTATATGAATGTACTTATTATGTCGTAAACTAACACCCGCTAAGAGCTTCGCCCGTATTAGACTTACACCCTGTATAAGAGATTTTTAAAAACTGTTTTATACTATAATTACTATTACCTCGAGTTTCACGGGCCTATTGTTCCCGGTGTTTTGATAAGCTTGCGTTGGAATACGGAACCAACACGTAGACCCCTTTAGAGAAATTGACTGTGTTGTACAGTCAAGGAGAAAATAAGGTGTACACAAAAATGTTCAAAAATATGTCCCAGTGCACTCTAATTCTGTGCGGATTCTTTCGATACTTATGTTTGCACTTGACTGTACACCTGGTAGAATCTATTTAAAAAAAATAGGCAATGTATTTATTTAAATTTTTAGGATTTTTGTTACATGTTTACGTATACTTTACTTATATTACTTATACTTCAATATTATTTTCATTCATTAAATTATTCTCAAAACATAATTACGGGGTTTAATTACTACTCAAAACACATATTATTTAAAACCAATTTTAAGAAGGTACCTAAGTAAAGAAAAATAAACAATAGATGAAAATGTACTTTGG
This sequence comes from Thaumatotibia leucotreta, assembly GCA_025490895.1. Classification (NCBI taxonomy): domain Eukaryota; kingdom Metazoa; phylum Arthropoda; class Insecta; order Lepidoptera; family Tortricidae; genus Thaumatotibia; species Thaumatotibia leucotreta. Next base: position 32,640 of record JALPQI010007838.1, on the reverse strand, counting down.
TTAATAGGTAATAATATACGTACATGTACGTATTTTAAATGAGATCTAAACGAAAAAATGTCCTTTTGTTTGGTACCATTAATTAAATGGTTAATATTTAAAATTAGACAAATCAAATCAGACCTTAATCCATCCTATGTTAATACTGGGGCTAATTTAAAGTAAAACAAACATTTATTTAATCAAGCAATGTCGAGTTATTGGCTCTAATGCAATGTCACATTAATTTATGAAGTAACGAGTAAACTAAATATTATTATACGTAACTTTTACCTCGATTTTGTAGATTTTGTAATTCTGTGGATTGAGGCAAGCCCGTAATCAGTTACGATCATAGGTACTGCATAGAATGCATTTGTATATAATTTTTACGACAGTGTAGTGAAAAAAATAGTAGATTGTTCAACGAGGGACTAAAACAGGCCATTATGACACGAGATATTTATCCACCCGAGCGTAGCGAGGGTGGATGTAGTTCGAGTGTCATTATGGCTGTTTAGTCCCGAATTAAACACTCTACTTTTCACTTAGAATGCGAGGAAAAAAGCTACGTTCTACATAATCTCAGTATTAATTAACAGAAAGAACAAATAAGAAACAAAAAAATTATATGTTCTGCGATGTCAAAACTTCCGATTTCTTCGGAACATGGCCACTTTACTATAAATTCGCAAACTTTTTCAAGTTATAGGTATGGTTTAGTTGGAGTATGGTTTTAATTTAAGCTTCTTAGATTTTTCATTAAAATATGTCAGAAATACGCCTTCCATAAATGATGTTGGTACCTACCTAATTTGCTTTCCAGTTTTCCAATCCATAAAAGTTTGATACGCTTTTGAATATATTACACTAGATTTCGGCGGCAAAAGATTTTGCACCACCTCTTTTGCATTCTTCTTCATTCTGGAGTAAGGCGTTAATACTTCTTCATCGCATGACGTGACATCGTAAATTATATAACTACGATTTGAACAATATTACTTATGGACAAAAACACAAAAAATAAGCAATCAAATTCGTTCCGCGTTTAAGTTTTTATCTGTATTCCTTTTTCGAAATATGACGCTTTAAATACTTGCATATTTAGCCAACGAATTGGAGCTAACTACATAACTATTTTGAAGCTAATTGGTTATTAAAAAAATAAGTAATAAATTGGATTCAATCTTAATCGTATATTAAACAAGTATTAAATATACATGTATATCAAGAAAATAAATCGATTCTCCTTAATATTTTTTCACGATTGACATTGTGAGGTTATTTTTAATGTCAATAACCGTTCGTTCAAAAATCATAAACACTAGAAATGGCTGTTTAGGGGTTTCCAAAGTCAATTAAAAAAAAGTTTAGAGGTTGTATCCACGGCATGCACAAAAGTGGTCCATACACAAGCACTGAAAATGGCGACTATCCTTTATTCTTGAACACCGTGAGTGTGGCTGTTTACGGGTTTCCAACGTCAATTAAAAAAAATTTACTTTAGTCCCTAGAGATTAATAAAGAGTTTTAGTCCCGATATGCAGGGACTAAAATAACATTTAAGAGCATGAGAAGTGAAAAAATACATTCTTCTTCACATAATGCATTGTATTGTACGATATAAATTGTCATGTTGAAATATATATAATTATATAGCTTTCATTCAACTTGTCGCGGTTTAAAGCACTCACTTTGTTCATATTTTAATTTCACCAGTTGTACTCGTTCAGAAAAAAAAAACACTTTCAATACTTGACTCCTACGTAGTATCATGGGTGTGTAGTATTATGCCATCCCAAATGATACCTAAGTTCATATTAAATACATATTTTGTCAGAAAAACAGAAAAACTCCGTAGCTCTATTAAAAATACTAAATAACAACGTTTAATATAATTATTGGGAGCAACGAAGTGAAGATAAACAATATAAGAATACTGATAATGCCTACAGCTCTCCTTTCCGATATTAATACCTGAAGGGCACACGGTCACGAGTTCTAACACGGTTGATTAAACAATCACCCTGTAGGTATTTACTCGGCGGGTATATGGGGTGAAGCCGCATCAAAATATTTTAATTAAAGGCATGTAAAGGCAAATGGTTGATTTAATTAAATCCCTAGTGTAACGTAAAAATCGTTCCTAATTAGTACAATTCACACATACGCGTGATATTAGTTATTACTAGTTATTACAATTAATTCATACGTGGAAACAATTGATTCTAACTATTATAACATTTTCATCGGTTACCGCGAGGATTACACTACACGTGGAATAAAACTATAAAAACGTCGGAATGAAGTCAAAATTAGTTAATATACGCGAGTATATCCGTTTTCATAGTTATATTTCTAACTATTATGTTTAGATACGAGTATTTTAAGTTTGTTTTCACTTCTCATGCTCAAAAAGTGCACCTTTATGTCGTATTCATGTTCTGGAGCATAAAATTAAAATTGTTTTCTAAGGCTAAGATGGGCTAAGGTAATCGGTTCCAACAGCCAAACAGTTAAAACATGTTGCACAATTTTATTGATCAAAAAAATAGTATATAGCTGACAAAAATTGTTATATTTTTTTATTTAATATTAGAATTCTGTATTTTCTCTCATTAAATTTAGTAAATCACATAAAATAGATATCGATTATCGTTCAAAAATGCTCCGAAATGTTTGACTTTGCAGAAAACCGAGCATATGAAGCCTGATCCCAGGTTGAAAATTTTAAAAAAATAATTAATAAATGAGTTGGCGTGTATTGGTTGTATATTTTTTCTTCTTTTGCTTTACGACAACTTAGTTGTGTAGATTGCAGTGAAAAATGTCATTTACTATTTTACTTTCCTCGCAAACGAAGTGAAAAGTAGAGTGTACAACACGGGCATAAATGTCCATTTTTATCCTCGTCTACTATTTGTCTCGGTTAAATTGCCTCGGTTAAAATTGGGTCACTTTATGCACTTGTTGAACAATCTACTATTTATCTCTTTATAATTGTGTACTTACAGTATACAGGGTGTAAGTCTAATACGGGCGACGCTTTTAACGGGTGTTAGTTTACGACATAATAAGTACATTCAAATAACTTTTACTTAAAATTAGAGCAACAAAATTTTCCATACAAAATAATTAGGCGCGCAATGTAGAGCAACATACGCGAGTTAAACACTCGTTGACAGCTAATTTCAAAAGCAGATGACATACCTAACTGCCATATCAACAATAACAAATGTTCGTACCTACATTGCTGCTCCGATAGTCTTAAAAAAATTCTGTGGGGGTCATAATTAAGAGTAACTTTAAAAAAACCTTGTAATCTATGATTACACTAATGAATCCCATGCCTGGTTTAATTGATCGCCCTTATTAGATTTACACACTATATGTACATTCTTCGACATGTCATAAATATTAAGAGCTACGTACTCTAGTCTTAAGCAACCATCTAAGTTAAATATTTAACATGTAAATAACGTGGCGGCAGCGCATTGTAGTTTTCGCCTCATCATCATCATCATCAGCCCATGATAGCCCACTTTTGAACGTAGGCCTCTCCTATTTACTATGCGTATAGACGCATTAGGAGGTAAATGCCCATAATCGCCACGCTGGGCAAGTGGATTGGCGATCGCAGTAATGTGTCCACTATGATGACGCTGCTGTCCATCATCAATCTTTTATCAAATAATGGTCAGTGACACTTCAATCCCTTAGTCGACTCTTACGACACCCGCAGGAGGAGTTTGGGTGGTGATAATTGTATTCTTACTACCGTACACACGGCCAATATACGTTTTTCGCCTATTATACTAGCTATTTCATAGCACTTTTGCTTCATATGATTCCATAATCTGGGTAATAACCAATCCGGCCGCAACACCCACTGACATTCATATGTAAATCTGAAGGGCAGTCAGGTTCCGTGATTTCTACTCCTGAGTTTATACTCTACTGAAATGCTATTAGGCTTATAATTATTTTATGAACAACCCACACGTATAGTTAAGCTTTTAGGATCAAAATTGTTATAAGTTGCCTAAAATTAACAAGTTGATATAGTATCGAATTTATATTTGTGTTAGACGCAAGAAAGATCAGCAAATAGCGTTATTTACATTATTATCCGCCCTTTAAATGCGTATACCCACGCATTGTTTTTACCTTCAGAGGTATTTTTATATATTTAATTCATCGCCATAAAACGTAAATGCCAAACACAACACTATAAATATAGTCTGCGTAAATCTAGTCTTCGCGTTAAGGTGAGTTTACACCAAACTAGCGAATGCTCATTCTATCTCCCACTCTACGAAATTCGTTCGTTACACAAAACGTAATTCGTCGAAGCTCGTTGATTTCGTAGTGGGCGATAGAATGAGCATTCGCTCGTTTGGTGTAAACTCACATATATGAGTCGTCGAAAAAATATGAATTTTCGAATTTCGTATTGGCATCAAGTCTGTTAACGAGGCAAGTTTTAACCATTTTTATTAGGGTTCCGTAGCCAAAATGGCAAAAACGGAACCCTTATAGATTCGTCATGTCCGTCTGTCCGTCTGTCACAGCCGATTTACTCGGAAACTATAAATGCTACAGTAACAAAATTTAGTAAGGATATGTGTTGTATAAACCACTACAAGATTATGATACTAAATTGTAAAAAAAAACCATTGGGGTGGGGGCCCTACATGTACAGAAGGGATAGATTTTTTTTTTGTTGTATATAAGCGTGTGGGGTATTAATAGAAAGGTCTTTGAAAATGATATGAAGGTTTATAAATCTCATTTTTATTTGAGCAAATCGTTTTCGAGATATCAGCTCTCAAAGTCTGAAAAATGTGTCCCCCCCTCTATTTTTTAAACTACGCGATATAAAATTCCAAAAAATATAAATGTTATGCACATTATTAAACTCTATCAACGAATTTTGGTTTGATCAAATTATCTCCTATAGTTTTTGAGGTAGATTGATTTAACTGTATTTTTTTTATTAAAAATTGATAATGGAACGGAACTCTTCGCGCGCGAGTCCGACTCGCACTTGGCCGGTTTTTTTTATTTTTTTTTACTTCAGTAATTTAAAAATAAGTAGGTAGTTCACAAACATGCTGTATACATTTAAATGTGCAGCAGATGCACCCCCTCACACAACCTTTACCCTTAGCTACAATAAAAATAAAAACCCACACGAGTATTAATGCCCTTTCATAGTGCTTAATTTTCAGGGTCAATAAGTTTTATCAACTCCATTTATACTACACAACTAGTTACGTTGTTTTTAGTAGACTACACAAGTTAAAGCACCCAATAAATTATACTAATAATAATAGATAAGAGTTTCCCTATTACAATCGGCAATACATTTCATAGAGCAGACGAAAAAGAAAAACCCCAAGGTGCACAAACTCATAAACATGCAATAACGGCATCTGGTGTTAGCACAATACGCAATAATTCTGTGAAATCCCAACGAATAGGTACAGCATTTCTGAACGCGTGTATGTATGTATTAAAAAGGTTATGTAATAGTTTGGCCTGTTTTGGTAGATTATGTACTTACTAATGTGTAAGTAGATTAAAAACCAGCCAAGAGCATGTCGGGCCGTGCTTGGTGTAGAGTTCCATACTTAGTCAAAAACAGCTAGGGTAATTATTTTCGAAATAGTTTTCATTGAAAGCATCCTCTAAGCTTGCTATTCATGAATGTTTCATATTGTTTGGAGCCACAGATAAAAAGTTAAGGGGTACACTTTTATTTGTAGTGAAAATATTGACTTAAAGAAAAATCTTTCTTTTCGGAACCTTATTCTTCATAAGTGTTCGCGCGCTATCTGAAGCCGCCACGCCATCTACCAGCCTACGCCTGAAGAGGACGAGTTCTCGACACGGCCGCGAGGGGGCGCAGCGATAGCCTCTGTCAGAACACACACCATCAACCAGCGGCACCGCGATTAGCACGCATTCTTTGCTATTTGCCAATTTTATATAAAATCTCGATAATAGTTATTGTTGGAACCTTAATTAAGAAAAAATAATAAAAACAATTTGTAAAATCGAATAATCAAAATAATTCATTGAAGAGCCCCGTCTGCTGCTCCTGAGACTATACTACTCGCTAGACTCCCCAACATATGGACCTTCGCACCGGAAGCTATCAACCAGCGCCAGGAACAGCAAGAAACGGTCAGGTTATCCTTTCTTTATCTCCTTCCCATGAAAATCGCATTGTGCTAATACCGTGTCCATTTCTAAAATTCCAGTGTCAAGCACGTGTCGCGTGTGCAGTGTAGCCGCCATTACGTGCCAACAACGTGTTTCGGGATTAAACTGTAAGTGCTCTACACTCTCTTACACACATCATGACTACTCCTAAATCATCAGGATCTCCGCTTGCTTTAACTGTTGATTTTAATGACATTCGCAACTTGATACAAAGACGTGGCACCCTCAAGGGAAAACTCACATTGTTCGCTAAGTATGTCGCTACGCTTAAAGCAGATTTAACGAATATTCAAAAAGTCGAGTTACAATTACGCATAAATAATGCCGCGAGCTATTATCAAGATTTCGATATCGTTCAAACTAAGATCGAGGATTTGACCGAGTTTGCAGATCTTCCGAAACATTTAGAATATCGCGAAGAGTTCGAAAAACAATATTATCGAACAATAGCTCTCGCTTCCGAATTAGCTGACGCTGGCAAAGGTGCCGCTGTTGCTACCGGCGATTCCGCTGCCGTTCTTAATACCGATTCCATTGGTTATAAGGTTAAATTGCCGACTATTTCTCTCCCTACCTTCGACGGTTCGTACGAACACTGGCTAGGATTTCGGGACACGTATACTTCTCTCATACACGACTCTAAAGAATTAGGCGCCATACAAAAATTTCATTACCTACGCGCATCATTAACCGGCACCGCTTTGCAAGTGATTAAGTCTTTAGAGTTCTCAGCAGAGAACTATACGACCGCATGGGAGCTTCTCGAAAACCGCTTTAATAATCATCGGTTACTCACACACAATTACGTAAAGTCGCTTTTTAACATACAATTATTAAATAAAGAATTCGCCACACAAATTAGAAAGTTGATCGACTCCGTGCTGCGATCCCTTCGTGCCCTGAAGACGTTAGGGCAACCTACGGATTCCTGGGACACCCTAGTCATTTATTTAATTGTCACGAAACTTGATCCGTCTACGGAACGTGAATGGGAGGAACACAAGGGATCGATCACTTCAAAACAAGCAGATTCGTCTTCCAAAATAAAGCTAACTGATTTGATAACTTTCTTACAAAATCGAGCCGATATGTTGGAATCAATTTCGGCCAATCATTCCAAAAACACTCAATCATATGCACACGAAAATAAAAAGTTATCAAATCAGTCGCAATCTCACAATTCGCGCACAACACATAGCTATGTTTCTAGTTCCACTGCCACACACACAAATAAGTTAAATTCCAAGCGTATTTCGCCTCGCGTTTGTCAAATGTGCAGCGCTAATCATCCGCTATATTCTTGCAATAGTTTTCTTAATCTAACTGTACCGGACAGATTGAAGTTGCTTGAAGAAAAGAAGCTTTGCCAAAATTGCCTACGCGCTGGTCATACAGTTGACAATTGCTTTTTTGGCCCGTGCAGAATCTGCCAGAAAAAACATAACAGCTTGATTCATAGCTTGAGCAGTGACGTGAACGGCCCATCAACTCCGGTAAACAACAATTCCCCACCGAGCGCCGTCTCCGCCACCTCGACTGATCATCACACTATCACACTTAATTCGCACACACGCACATCGTTGCAACCGGTATTGTTATCTACAGCGCTAGTAGACGTTGCCGACTGCAACAACAAATTCCATAGGGCTAAATTAATCCTAGACAATGGGTCAATGCATAGTTATGTCAGACAATCGTTTGTAGACAAATTAAACATACCTATAATACAGTCCACGTGCAATATCACAGGCATAGGTCAAGCAGTCACGCAAAGCACGCATTCGTGTAATCTTAACCTACAGTCTACCTTGAATACCTACCATGTACGCATCAATTGCATGGTGCTTCCTCAAGTCACCCTACCGTTGCCTTCAACTGTTTTATACACGCAATCTATTCAAATTCCAGATAGCATTCAATTATCAGATCCTAATTATTTCGACGCTTCAGAAATCGATATATTATTAGGCGCGGATATTTTCTGGGACTTAATAACCGACGGTCATATTCGTCTCGCGCAAGGGCCTCATTTAATAAACACACACTTTGGTTGGATCGTTTCGGGTCCTCTAATCAATAAGTACACTCAAACAAATAAAACTTATTGTCATTTCGCACAAACTTTAGACAACCAAATTAAACAATTTTGGGAGCTTGAGGAGGTCCCTAAGCGAGGAGATGGATTAACTGAAGAGGAACGCGCATGTGAACAGCTGTTCACAACAACCACGCAACGCGATAAAGAGGGTCGTTTTTTAGTGCGTTTACCTCTGAGGGAATCAGCTGACGTGCTCGGCGATACCTACGACATAGCTAGGAGTAGGTTCTTGTCATTAGAGCGTAAATTCGAACGTCTTCCAGAATACAAAAAAATGTACTCTGACATTATGCGCGAATATATCGAATTAGGGCACATGTCATTAATAGACACGTACACAAAACCCTATTGTTTTTTAGTACATCATAGTGTATTAAAAGAAAGTTTAACAACGCGGTTGAGAATTGTATTTAATTGTTCCCTACCTACCAGTTCGGGAAAGTCTCTAAATGATTTATTATTAGTTGGGCCGACTGTACAAAACGACATTTTTTCCATACTTTTACGTTTCCGTGAGTATAGGTACGTCGCGTGCGCCGATGTAGCCAAAATGTATAGGCAAGTACTAATTCAGCCCGACCAACGGAACCTCCAACTCATTTTATGGCGAGAGAACCCTTCCGATACATTAAAAGTGTACCAACTGAACACAGTAACTTTTGGTACGGCTTCTGGGGCATTTTTAGCCATTCGTTGTCTCAATCAGCTCGCGAATGAATGTGAGGACAGGGATATTTCTCGTACAATTTTAGAAGACTGTTACGTAGATGACCTAATTACAGGAAATAACGATAAACACGCTTTAATTGACATCTGTGAAAAGGTCACCGATGTGCTTCAGTCGGGTTGCTTTCCCCTCCGAAAATGGATTTTCAATTTCGACGTTTCACCCTTTTCTTCTTCTAAAATTACGTCACGCGAGTTATGTTTAGGTGATAACTGTCAAAGTAAAACGCTCGGATTGGGATGGTCAAACAACACTGATGAATTTCATTACAAGGCAAAAATACAATCGGAAATTAGCGAGCCTATTACAAAGCGCAAAATATTATCTGTAATCTCACAAATGTATGACCCGCTTGGCCTACTTCAACCAAGTATAATTATTGCCAAAATCCTACTCCAAAAATTATGGCTTTGCCGTTTAGATTGGGATTCGGAAGTACCTACTGATATCGCATCGACCTGGCGGCGATACATAAACATGCATGCACAACATATACACAATTTCCGTATTCCTCGTTATGTAATGACTGCGTATGCGCACTGCACACAGTTGCATTTTTTTGCGATGCTAGCCAGGCGGCCTATGGGGCCTGCGCCTATGTTCGTACGCTTTCGGGAGATTCCAATTCAATCACAGTGCATTTGTTATGCGCAAAGAGTAAGGTCGCACCTCTCAAATCGGTTAGCATCGCGAAACTTGAGTTGCTAGGTGCGTTGTTGGCGGCTAGGTTGTACTCTAAAGTTTTAAAATCGCTCAAAGTGAACTTCGATTCAGTTTATTTCTGGTGTGACAGCACTATTTGTCTGGGCTGGCTTAGAATGTCGCCTCACAGCCTTAAAACATTCGTTCAAAACAGAGTGTCTGAGATAAACGAATTAACCGGGAGCGCGCAGTGGTTACATGTAAGTAGCAAAAATAATGCGGCAGATCTAGTTAGCCGCGGCCTTGAACTTGACGCGCTTATCAATAGCACGTTGTGGTTTAGCGGGCCGCCCTTTTTACATGAACCAGAATCCTGCTGGTTACCTAGCACCATATCACGTACTTTTGAAATGATACCAACCGATTTACCTGAAATAAAATCGAACACAATTAGTATGACAAGCCAAATTAACACCGACGACTTCCAATTCGATCGATTTTCGTCCTTTAACCGCTTAAGGCGTACGGGTGCTTATTTTTTGTGATTCATAAATAACGCGCGCATAAAAAATAAAGTAGATCGCAAATCGGGCCCTTTAACTGTTGACAAACTGGATGCATCGGTGCAATATCTGGCGCGTCTTTCACAAATAAAATGTTTTCCTGACGAATACAATAAAATGATAAACAAAGTACCTATTAAGCACGTACCAGGTATAGCTAAATTAAATGTATTTATGGATACGGATAAATTGATTAGGGTCGGTGGTCGTATCAGTAATTCGCCTAATTTTACCTACGACAAAAAACATCCGATCCTACTTTCCTCAAAACATCGTTTAACGCAACTTTTGTTTCAGAGTGAACATGTACGATTATTGCATGCTCCGCCTAGTCTACTGCTTTCTACTATCCGAGATTGCTGGTGGCCTATCGGTGGTACAAATTTGGCGAAATGGGTTGTGCGCACCTGCGTAACCTGCATTCGCATGAAGCCGAAAACGTTCACGCCTATCATGGGTAATTTACCTTCACAGCGTTTAGAACCTGGATTTGCTTTTATACGCTGCGGGGTCGACTACGCTGGGCCAGTGTATGTACTCAACCGTCGGGGTAGGGGCGCTAAACTCGAAAAGGCGTACATTTGTTTAATTGTTTGCTTCACGACGCGCGCGGTTTATCTCGATTTGGTCACGAGTCTTAGTACTGAAGGATATCTTCTCGCACTTAAACGCTTCATTTCACGTCGTGGCAAGCCTGACGTTATACTTTCAGACAATGGACGTTGCTTCGTAGGAGCGATGAAAGAACTCTCATCGTTCCTACGAGGCAACGAGAGTGATATTATTGATTGTGCCGCTAATGACAATATTAATTTACGTTTTAACCCGCCTTATGCACCCCATATGTCGGGTTTGTGTGAGAGAGCTGTACAATCTTGCAAATATCACCTGAAACGCGTTATTGGCAACGCGAATTTAACTTACGAGGAGTTTGGCACGGTATTGGCACAAGTCGAAGCCGTCCTAAACTCCCGACCCATGCATCCTCTGTCCACAGATCCAAATGACCTTTCCGCATTAACTCCAGCTCATTTCCTTATTGGCCGACCGCTGACTGCGCCGCCCTGCAAGGACTTGACGGCAGAGGCAGGCCGTCTTCCACGCTACGAGATGCTGGAAAGAATGCGTCAACATTTTTGGCAGAGGTGGTCCAAACAATACATAGCAGAGCTACAGACCAGAACCAAGTGGCAGACACACGGACAAGATATTGCCCTGAACTCGTTGGTTCTGATAAAGGAAGATAATCTACCACCCCTCAAATGGCGTTTGGGTCGGGTGGTAGCTTTGTTCACAGGACAAGATGGAGTGACAAGGGTGGCCGACATCAAAACAGCAGGTGGAGTCATCCGCAGGGCGTTTTCAAAGCTCTGCCCACTTTTGATGCAGCCATACACCGTTCCAGCCATGCCCACGTCATCCCAAATACATTGAAAGCGGGTGCTTTCAAGGCCGGGGGCATGTTCGCGCGCTATCTGAAGCCGCCACGCCATCTACCAGCCTACGCCTGAAGAGGACGAGTTCTCGACACGGCCGCGAGGGGGCGCAGCGATAGCCTCTGTCAGAACACACACCATCAACCAGCGGCACCGCGATTAGCACGCATTCTTTGCTATTTGCCAATTTTATATAAAATCTCGATAATAGTTATTGTTGGAACCTTAATTAAGAAAAAATAATAAAAACAATTTGTAAAATCGAATAATCAAAATAATTCATTGAAGAGCCCCGTCTGCTGCTCCTGAGACTATACTACTCGCTAGACTCCCCAACAATAAGATTCAACGATAGCACTCAGTGTAGAATTTTAGTAAAGAAAATATCCCCTCTTTAGGTGTAAAGAATGTACCTGAATTTTTTTCTATATTTTTATTGTGTCACTTTATCGGCGTGACTAAAACGAATACCTATACCGTTTGACCATTGTATGACATGGCAAGCATAATACCGAAAGAAAAACCCCACAAAAGCACATATTATACACAGTAGTATATTTCATTGTTTTGACGTTCTGTTTTACAAATAAATACAATTTCAAACATTTCCACTCTACAGGGTGCAGGCTAAATGCAATCAAGAACCACATTTTCCATGAAAAAATATGTTTGTCTTTGTCTTTAATTCATGCAAATATCTTATGTAGTATCTCAAGCTCAAAAAACATACCCAACTAGCAAAATATAGTCATATAGAAGTTGAGACAACGTTTTGCATATAACTTCTAGTCTAATTTGGTTGGTCATATAAACGTAAGGTAAACGCTTATAAAAGGCGAAAGTGGCGCAAATTATAAGACTTATTGGTGAGATAAAGGTTAAATAAAGGTTTGCATGGCGACTTAAATCGTTTATTAAAGGTATTGTAACGATTAAGGAATGACCAAAACGTTGTATAAAGATTACAACAAAAACCTTTACACGACCTAAATATCACATAAATGTTTTATAAATGACCATTTTGTTTTATAGAAGGTTTAGTGTAATTGTCGCATATAGCTTATAATATGTAAATAAACATCTGTCTTATGTCATTTATAGCTCATACTATGTAAATAAATATCTGTCTTATGTAGCTCATAACATGTAAATAAATATCTGTCTTAGTATGTAATTCTTAAACCTAAGACTTTAACTAGATATAAGATTGATTGTTCCCCAATTAAATTAATCCCATTCCTTTACTTTTTTGTACAATATTTGTCCATTGTGTATTTCGTGTAATTCATTTAAATAAATACTATCACACTATACGCTACCACATATAACACGCACGCGGCGTGAGATACCCGCGACTTTGGGCGCTCGCGGATTATCGCGGAGTGGGGATAGCTAATATATATATACGCTATCCGCGAGGGCTCAATTCACTCACGCTCACTTCATCAAGCGCTAATCACGCGCTCACTAACCAACTAACACTCAACCTACTGTAATGTTGTAATTGTAAACAAGTGTTTTTATTTAAACATTTCCCTAAATAAAGTCCCTGAGCCGAGGTAGCCGCAGTAGCTGAGTCATCGAGCATCACGACAGTCTTCGTCAAGAGAACGAGATACATCCACACCCCACAACTTGGTCCTTCAGAAGCCGGATAGCAGCGAAGACTGAAGGTGCAGAGCAAGCCCGGTTGTCAAAACAGAAAAAAGTACGCGCTGAGCTTGAAGGCAACTCGGCTCAGGGTAGGGACCTTACCAGCTTGCTGGTCGGACCGTACGTGTTGTAGGTTTCCTCCACGTACGTGTCCTGGCAACTTTAGTTGCATTACGTCACACGGTTGACGTCATCCTTACCAGCTTGCTGGTCGGACCGTACGTGTTGTAGGTCTCCTCCACGTACGTGTCCTGGCAACTTTAGTTGCATTGCGTCACATGGTTGACGTCATCACACTGCTTTCGGACGCTTAAGGCATTGCACTTAGCCTAAGCGCGAGATTCAGTGCATCGAGGGATCCACGCTTAGGGACGTCGGCGTTGCAATCGGTAGCGTCGTCGTATAGGTGTTAGGTAGGTAAAGTCATAATTACCCCCGCGTGCGTCAAAGTGAAGAAAGAAGATGTCCGAATCGGGAAGAACTCTGCGACCGCGGAAACAGGGGCAAGGCGTCCCCACTCCCACGACCACCGGGTCGAGGGACACCACGACCACGCCGCAAACGGGCGACACCACCACTGTCTCCTATGAAACTCATCAAAAGAGCGGAGGCACCAGTGGCAATCAGAACAATAGTCGGAAAAAAGTTCGGTCGGAAGATGAAGTGTCGAATCGCGATATCAACGAAACGGTAGTGGTTAGAAGTAGGTCGGGCACCGTAGTAGGCAACGACGACGATATAGTGCAAAATAACAAGCGCGCGCCGGTAAATAATAAACCCGCGAAAAGTGACCGCGAATCGGTGTGCAGGGACCGCGATAATAAACTTGCTGTACTCTTAGCAGAACTCGAAGTTCATAAAGCCGCCCTCGCCGTTGCTCAAAAGCAGAGTGACACTGCCAAGTTAAGGCTCCAGATTGCCGAGGCCGAGGCCCGATCTGGGAGCGGCAGTGTCATATCCGACATTAGTAAAACCGAGCAACGAGTCAGAGGTTGGGTGGAACAACAAGTTCAGTTAAAACCAGCCGTCGCGAATATCAAATTCCCGTCGCCCCGCGAGGCCGCGCCGCCGGCACCCGTTGCCGAGAAATACCGCCAAACTCAACCACAAGCGATTAATGTACCGTATACGCAATACACTCCCGTGATACATAAACCGCCCGAATTGCCCACGTTTGACGGCAACGTTACGGAATGGATCGCGTTTCGCGCCGAATTCGAAGACACCGCGCCCATGTTTAGCTCGGTGAATAACGTCAGTAGGATTAGGCGAGCCCTTAAAGGCGAAGCGCGAACGGCCGTCAAATCAATTATGTACACGGTGCAAGACCCGTACGAAATAATAGAAGCTTTAGAAAGACAGTTCGGAGATCCTGAGGAAATAATCCTCACCGAGCTGCATAATGTCAAACGTATGCCCCGCCTGGCAGAGGATAATAGTAATATAACGACATTCGCCGCGCACGTGGCCAACGCCGTGGCCACGATAAAATCATTAAGACAAGAAAAATACTTGTGCGCGCCGGAACTTGTAAATAAAATAGTTAATAAACTAAATTTAATTGTGCGCTACGAATGGGCAAAGTATAAACAAGCAAATAGCGAAACACCGGATTTAGTCGCGATCTCCGAGTTTTTGAACGATATAAGCAAAGCCGCGAAACGCGTAAGTCATGGTAAACAAAGTAGGTCGCGAAATCACGTGAATACGGTAGCTTTCGAACAGAGCTCAAAACGAGAATCTAGACAAAATTACGCGCCACCGTCTTATCGCGATAATAGTAGCGACTCTGAATCGGAAGTACATAACACGACACCGCGCAAAGGCTCGAGGTATCCCACGGTAGCCCAAGTGAAACCGCGGGAAATAAAAAAGAAACCCGAGTATACAAGCGGGGCTAGACCGAAACAAAGCTCGCCCAGCGTCAGCGTACCGCGCGATTCGTGTCCTATATGCAAGAATGCCAACAACCATTACGTCAGCGCATGCGCGAAGTTTATAACCGCGTCGGTCGCCGACAGATGGGAGTTCGTAAAAAATGCACGGCTATGCGTTAGGTGTCTAGGGTTCGCGCATCGTAGACCGTACAAATGTAAATACGTAGCTTGTGGAGTAAACCAGTGCGAGGCTGGCCACCACAAATTATTGCACGGTTTAAGTTTAACCACGGCTAGCGCTCAAAGTAACAAGGCCTCACCGGGAGGCGTAAATACGATACGACTAGCACAAGCGTATCTTAAAATTATTCCGGTAGAAGTATCAGGTCCGTCAGGCGTGGCGCATACGCATGCGCTATTAGACGAAGGTGCAGCGATGTCACTGATCCTGCACGAAACGGCCGTCAAGATAGCCCCCCAACAGAGGGGGGAGACGCTCGATATTCAAGGCATAGGCGGTACCGTTAGCAACACAGATTCGTATACAATTCGTTTCGGAATCAGAGGTCACTGCAGTCGTCATTTAGAAACGATAGAAGCACTGACTATTAGAAGAATAGGTGTAGGATCGCAAGAGGTGTCCAGAAAATTAGTCGAACAATGCGAACATCTAACAAATGTCATTGACGAACTATGCTACGACACCGCGGTTCCAACCATACTAATAGGACAGGATAATTGGCATCTAATCGTAACACGGCAAATTCTAAGCGGTAAACCTCACCTACCCGTCGCGAGTCTGACGAAGTTAGGATGGGTACTCCATGGGCCACATCGTAAAGGCGATGCGGCAATAAATTTCATAGGCCACGCACGGCCTAAGACCGCGGACGATCTCGCCGTCGAGCTTATGAAAAAGCATTTCGACATAGAGGCACTAGGCATAGAAAAAAAACTACCGCGTACCGATCCCGACCAGCGCGCGTTAGATTTATTAAAATCAACATGTCGAAAAATACCGGGTGAAAATAGATATAGGGCGGGACTATTATGGCGTACCGATGATGAAACTCTCCCGGATAACAGAGCTCACGCGTTACGACGACTTTACAGTCTAGAAAGAAAACTCGATCGCGATACGGCTCTGAAAACCGAGTATACGAAGCACATGAATAATCTGTTCGAGAAAGGTTACGCGGAGAAAATGGACTCGCCACCCCCACCCGAAGGAACCCGAACATGGTACTTAGCGCATTTTCCGACGTTTCATCCGCAGCGAGGAAAAATGAGGCTAGTATGGGACGCGGCGGCTACGGCATACGGGCGATCATTAAATAGCGCGCTGGTGGCCGGACCCGATCTACTAGAATCACTCTTTGGCGTTATGGTGCGCTTCCGAGAAGGCAAAACCGCGGTCATAGCCGACGTAAAAGAAATGTTCTTGCAAATCGAAATAATGGAACAGGATCGGGATGCGTTACGTTTCGTTTGGAGGGGGGAGGACCGTTCAGCCCCACCTCAAGAATATAGAATGAAACGATTAATATTCGGTTCAGCTGCGTCACCTACAACGGCGCTATACGTCAAAAACGAAAACGCAAACGCACACAAAGACAAGTACCCGATAGCCGCGGAAAAAACCATAAAAAACACATACATGGACGACATGTTAGTAGCATTCGACATGGACGACCACGAAGTTAGGCGCGTTATAAACGAAATATACGAGTTAAACATGCTTGCGTCGTTCGAACTTCGCGGGTTCGCGTCAAACAACCCCGCAGTAATTTCTGACGTAGTAAGCTCCAAGGAAGAAACGTCAATTATCGGGGGGAGCGAAAGCGAAAGAACGTTAGGCTTAAAATGGAACCATAAACGAGATACGCTCGGATTCCACGTCAACTTTCGCAATACGCCCGAAGACGTCCTAAAGGGAGAAAAGTTACCTACAAAACGTCAAGTTACTAGCAGTGCGATGTCCATATTCGATCCGATAGGCTACGTAAGCCCAATTTCAGTGCTAGGTAAAGCACTCATGCAAGAGGTGTGGAGAACCGGTATAGATTGGGATACGACTATTCCTATCTCACTCGCACCCGCATGGCGGTCATTCGTCGATAACGTACAGCAACTAAAATATTTAGAAATACCGCGTCACGTACAGGCGTTCAATAGAGAAGCCGATATACATGTTTTTTGCGACGCGAGCGAAAAAATATACGCGGCAGCTATATATATAGTAAGTACCAGTCCAGAGGGACTACGTACTTCAGCGCTCGTAGCAGCGAAAGCACGAGTCGCACCGCTGAAAGTAATTAGCGTGCCACGAATGGAACTACAGAGCTGCGTACTCGCGACCAGGTTAGCCGAAACAATAGTCAAGGAATCGGATTACGTTATAAAGAATAGGTATTTTTGGGCCGATTCAAAAACCGCGTTAACATGGATCAGGTCAGACCCGCGTAGGTATAAAACGTTCGTAGCCCATAGAATAGCGGAAATTGAAAGCACAACCACTCCCGCCGACTGGCGATGGGTACCGAGTGCGTTAAACGTAGCCGACGACGCGACCCGAGGCGTTCCCGCGCAATTCGGAACGAATCACCGATGGTTCATCGGGCCCGAGTTTATACGTCAAGAATCAGCTAAGTGGCCGGTCGAAAAAACACTCGCCGGTACGGACGTTACCGGAGAGGAACGCGCGTTTAAAACTATATGTACGGGCGTCGCGAGTAAAAAAGATAAGTTCGATTATTTACCAGTCGTAAATAGGTTCTCTAAATTTTCAAAGTTAGTCCGAGCGACGGCTAGAGTTCTGATTGCCGCCGAGGCTTTTAAGGCCAAACCGCTATGCAAGAAAATAGAAACAGAAATGAACAAGGGGCATTTGAACTTGGCCGAAATCTTGTTAATACGACGAAGTCAACAAGAATCCTACGCTGAGGAAATCAAGTTGCTGGAGGCTGGGCGCGCACTACCAAGAAGGTCTGCATTACACAAAATTGCAGTTAAACTGGACAAGAATGGAGTTCTTATACTCGATGCTAGAATTGACAAGCAAGTCCATGTACCCGTCTTGCACGCCAAAGAAGGCTTCACGAAGCTCCTGATTCATCATTATCACGTTCTGTACAATCACGGCAACCACGCGACTGTGATCAACGAATTAAAGCAGAATTATTATATTATCGGACTGCGCGGTAGTATTCGTTACTTAACGAATAAATGCCAATGGTGTCGGACCTATAAGGGAACTACTCTCAAGGTTCCTGTAGGCGACTTACCACCAGAAAGGCTCCAGGCGAATCAACCGCCGTTTACCGCAGCAGCGGTAGATCTCTTCGGACCTATGCACATCACAATAGGTCGCCGTAGAGAGAAAAGATGGGGCGTCCTGTACACGTGTCTTACCACCAGGGCCGTCCATTTAGAGCTTGCCGCCTCTCTTTCGGCATCCTCTATGATATTATCATTAAGAAGAATGATAGCACGGCGTGGTACACCCACCGTTCTCTACTCTGACAACGCCACCAACTTCTACGGAGCAGAACGAGAAATCGCCGAAGCAAAGGTGACTCTACCCGAATCCATGAGGCCATTCTTGATCGAGAAATCCATAATGTGGAAGAAGATTCCGCCAGGCAACCCTTCCGCCGGTGGTGCTTGGGAACGTCTCGTCGGCAGCGTCAAGTCAGCTCTGAAAACAACACTCAAAGAACGAGCGCCCCATGAGGAAGTCCTGCACACTTTGTTGCTAGAAGCCGAACACATAATTAATTCGCGACCACTCACACCAGTGAATCCCGATCTCGAAGACGAGGCCCTGACTCCGAATCACTTCCTTCTTGGACGATCAAGCGCCATGTCACCGCTGGGAGTGTTTACAGACAGCAATTTATCCCTATCTTCTTGGAAGACTGCGCAATCTCTTGCCGACCACTTTTGGAAACGCTGGCAGAAAGAATACCGGCCGAGTTTACTCCCACGATCCAGCGCGCACCAGAAAAGTCAAAAGCTACACGCAGGCGACATAGTGATAATAGCGGACGGTTCAATGCCACGAGGTACATGGCCTAGAGGCGAAATCGCACAACTCTTTCCCGGCCCTGATGGCCATGTAAGAGTAGCCATTGTACGCACCCGCGCAGGTGAAGTCCGCCGCCCAGTCTCCAGATTGATCCCTATATGCTCTCCGTTCAACGACGGTGCTGACGCACGTGGGGGAGAATTGTCGCATATAGCTTATAATATGTAAATAAACATCTGTCTTATGTCATTTATAGCTCATACTATGTAAATAAATATCTGTCTTATGTAGCTCATAACATGTAAATAAATATCTGTCTTAGTATGTAATTCTTAAACCTAAGACTTTAACTAGATATAAGATTGATTGTTCCCCAATTAAATTAATCCCATTCCTTTACTTTTTTGTACAATATTTGTCCATTGTGTATTTCGTGTAATTCATTTAAATAAATACTATCACACTATACGCTACCACATATAACACGCACGCGGCGTGAGATACCCGCGACTTTGGGCGCTCGCGGATTATCGCGGAGTGGGGATAGCTAATATATATATACGCTATCCGCGAGGGCTCAATTCACTCACGCTCACTTCATCAAGCGCTAATCACGCGCTCACTAACCAACTAACACTCAACCTACTGTAATGTTGTAATTGTAAACAAGTGTTTTTATTTAAACATTTCCCTAAATAAAGTCCCTGAGCCGAGGTAGCCGCAGTAGCTGAGTCATCGAGCATCACGACAGTCTTCGTCAAGAGAACGAGATACATCCACACCCCACAGTAATCCTTACTCATTGCTTATCGGACTTTTAAGTTATCTAAACATTTTTAAGTTTTATTTATAAAACTGCTCCTGACATTTATTTTAGATACGCGCAAAACTTGGTGTGTGTGAAAAAAAGTGTACGGAAAAATAATACAAGATAATTTTATAAGTTTTGTAATAGAAATTATTGTTCTATATATTGAGCGTTTGCACATTTGGCGTGAGTTGAATTCGTATGGGAAGGTCACTTTACTGTTAAAGTTTATGATGATATACAGTTTTTTGCTGTCGCGCTCTTAATATATTCGAAATAATTATAATTTATAACAATATTTCTTCATATTTTATTATAGTTAAGGTTAGCCATTTTGGATCAAGTCATGGATTTATACTTATACGACTACAATATAACTTTATCTTAAGTAAAGGTTTTTATAACGACTACAAATTGTCCGCCATTACTAAGCTGCCATTACTAATCCGCCACTTTGTTTGTACCGTTTCCACGATGTAACGTCCATGGTTTTTTTCTTTGAAATAGTACTGTGATGCTCACGAAATGGCGAATGATGTTTTATAATGTTAATTTCAAATCCACTTTAAATTGCATGATGTTTTATAACCGTAACTTAAAATCAATTTAAAAACATATAGTTCAATAAGAGGAATATAACGGGTTCGGCAACAACTAAAGGTTTTTCAAAGTTTTTGTTTCACGTTAATATGACCAACTGTTGAATAAAAGGTAGATAACAGTCCCGCTGATATCTTTTTGTCATATTGAAGTTACCCTCAATACCGCTATATAACTGTCGAGATAAGGTTTTATGATATCACTTATACAACAATAAAATTATGTAGACGTTGTAAAAATGACCTTATTACGACGGTTCTGTTTTTTCAAAACCCTTTATAAGACGAGAACGTTTATACAACTTTGAACATCATTAAGTAAACGTTTTCTTTAAAACCTCTACATGATTGTTGTATAATTAAGTCGCAAAAACGTTTATTTACCATAGCAATTAGACTATTTGGTAGGACGACTAAACTATCAGATTTATAACGTTTATTTGACTAACAGGTTAAGTAAAAACGACTATAAAACTCTTATATGGCTAAAGGTCGTATAACTCTTGATTTATATGACTTCTTTGCTAGTTGGGTATATTTATAATAGATCATTCTTTAAAAGCAAGGATCACATTTTTTTTGTTTCATAGTTTTTTACCATGTCGACACTGGAAATTTCAAATGTCGTAAGGGACAAAGGTCTACTTTTCAGGAGAGCCAAAAAACAAAATCCAAAATTTTTTTTAAATCATAACTTGTTAAATATTCATCCGAATTATAAGGTTTTATATACATAACTTCCAAAAAGCTTTATCTTAATTAAACAATCAGGTATATATTTGTAAACTCAATAGTTTAGGAGATAGTGTCCCTTACGCAAGAAATTTACTAGACAAATGCCCCTTACGCCACCAAAAATTTCTAGTATTTTTATGAAAATCTGTTACGACAAAAACGAAAATACCACATCTTTGTCGTAACTGTCAAATAACATGCTGCATTACAACTTTTTTTTGTTTTAAAGTCATTCTAGTTTCCAGATTAATTGAAGTAAGTAGCGTAAAAATGTATGAAAATATAAAACTGTGTCCTTACAATTGTAATATTTTCATAGCCGGAGATCAATTTCACGTGTAAACTATTTAATTTAGATAGCCTGTTACAATTGCTATACTTTTGCAGGTACTTATATACTTTAGTCATCTTAGTATTGTGAAAAGAAGAAAACATATGTCTCAAAATTAGTTTGAGAGCGACCTGAGCCGGAAACAAAAGCTTATATATTGAAAAAATAAAATCTGGATTTGTAATCCAACTGCCCCCGCGAAGATTTATGACTCTTTTTAATGATACCCGTGCTATCCAGATGTGTAGCCAAAGGAACTATCAAATCCTTAGGGAACAAAACAATGACTGGAAATTGAAAACCTACATTTATAGCCCCAAAAACGGTAAAGGACCTCTGAGTGAGTGCATGCCATTGAAATCGGCTAGAGATGATGAAGTGTTTCCTATATTATTAAAATAAAGTCAGGACGTCCTTCTTCCGCACCTGGCAAAAATGTTTCGGGCAACCATTGCATTGGGGTTCATACTGGAAAAATGGAGTGTCAAGGTACGATTTACACCAAAAAGCAGGAAAAGGTGTATTATCCGCCTTAGTCCTTCAGATATATTAGTCTGACAGCTCTACTTCTTATGGCCATGGAAGGAATCATTGATTGACACATATAAACTTACAATCTGGTGGCAAAATCGCTAAGTGAAAGTAAACATTTTTACCTAAAGCGTAAATCTAGGAAAGTGCTTCACTTGACCTGGTCACACACACGCTAAAAGACACAGGTCCATAAAAGTAAATAATTTTTTATTGCACCAGTAAGAAAATAACAGAAAGAAACAAATTATAAATAAGCTAAACACACGATACAGGTTACAACAGGCGGTAAAAGTCTCGAGAATAAGCAAACAGTTCAGTGTGTATTCCTGGATGTCGAAGGTGCTTTCGATAATAAACTCACACAAACCATCCTTAATGAAATTAAATCAAAGAGATGAAGCTACGTCTATATGGGTTCAAAGCATAGTCTCTAACGGAATAGCTACTCAGCTATGAAAGGGTGTATTCAGTGTTTGAACAGTCTGCAAACCAAGTTTAAAGCCGGGGTTTTCGGGAATAAAACAAGCACATCGAACGTGGCTTCAACAAATACAGTCGAAATACCCTCAATACACAAATCGACCAACGACCAAATGATTGACGAAAATCGCACCACAGGTACATGTAGGCAAGTGACCTAAAGTCAGAGCTTGCGTCAGCATGAGCAAAACGGCCTTCATCTTCTAGACAGACATTACATAACGTTAACGGAAATAAATCTGGCCAGAATCCTAAAAACGAAGATATCTATCATCTCCATCAACTCAGACAGTCAAACTGCACTGCTCCCACTAGAATCTCTCAAAGACAACTCTAGTCCAGTGCTACAAGAACAAATTAAACGCCCTTGACTTCAATGAAGTTACACTTAGATGGGTATTAAGATATTCTAATATTGTTGGAAACGAAACAGCAGATGAGTTTCCCGAAAAGAATGGCAACACACGCATTGTCAGCCCAGAGCCTTTCTGTGGAGTCATCAAACGGGAGCTATATTCTCTACCTACTGAACAAACTAGATATGATAAAATAAGTTAAGAGCAATTGCAAAGTAGAAATCTATCAACATAACCCTCACTCGTAAGCTGTTATCCAAGGGTTCAATAACAATAGTTATTTATTATACAAGGGGGCAAAGTTGTTGTTTAACTGTCGTGCCAATATTGAGACCTGAGCTAGCGAAAGATTCCAAAATTGAGCCACGAGCGTAGCGAGTGGTTCAAAAACTGGAATCTTGAGCATTGCAAAGGTCTCAAGGCACGAGAGTTAAACAAACTTTGCCGCCAAGTGTAATACAACTTTTTTCCCCTCACTATCGCGAGGAAATATGATTACAAATCTCATCCAAATGTAAAACTCAATGTCGAAACGTATCGTAGAATAGAGTTACTTCTGGAAATTAAATATAGCCAATGGCTTACAAAGTCACCCATGAGAACGTCCAATTTAACATGTGAGCTCCGATTGCGCATGTTTACTACGGTCCTACAGATCCACTTATACTAGGCAGTAGGGGGCTATAGGAATTAGAGCAATGTCAAATTACTTTATTCACAAGTGTGTAAAAAGCGTTTTTACCCGCTCGTATTAAACGATAAACGAGCGCTTTACGAGCTAGTGAGGGGAAAAAATAATAAAGAGCTACTTGAGCTCAAAAGAAACAAAGCCTGTGCAGAAGCGAGAATTCTAACTATTAACATATAACAATCATGGGTGAGAAATATGATACAATATGTAGTTCAGCCAAAAATCAGAGGAAACTGCTATCCAACGTTACAACATATTGATTTAAACTATCACGATTAAACTGCTACGGACATCCTCTGTTCTTGCGGACCACAAATGCATAAATGAAATGTACACCTAGGTAGACCATATGAGTTACACACAATTACAGCCTTTAGAATCTGTAATTTTCTGGACTCAACGAGAATCAGAAGTTAGAAGTTATGAAAAGGACTACCAAAATATATTATAACTGCTCGGCGCGGCGGATATTAGCCCAAAACAAAAATAATAAAGATGATGATATGGCAGAGGTATCCGGACCTTATTACTTTTTTTTGTAAAACAAGGAAAATACAACAATACAATTAAATATAATACTCGCCAAACTGTTACGTTTGATGGCGAGACATGCGCTCGGTTTCACAATTTGACTTATTACCTACAATTACAAATGTTATCAGTGTTATCACTATCTTAAGTATTATAACTTACATTACATACCTAGTATACACATGTGGTTACAAGTCGGTAGCAGGTAGTGGGTACTTAAACAGAGTTAGATGTATCGGTAAGAAGGAAATCCCTTAGCTTCGATTTTAATATCGTTTTGCTAAGTTTAGTGTCCAGTCTAAGTAAATCGATTTTATTAAAAATTTTAGGTACTAAATATTTTGATGTTCTTTTACCATAATATTTTTTTACTTTTGGTTGAATTAATTTACAATCCTTAACACTTCTAGTATAGAATTTATTTTGCTTAGTTAATTTATGTTCATCTCTGAAATAATGCTCCAGTCCTATCAAATATGCAACCTTTTTATCCACCGGCAGAATTTTGCATAGTGGGAATAACTTTTCATAATAACTATAGCCGTCTGTTAATACTAAGGCATTTTTTAAAGTATTAACAGACGTTCGAACATGGTCCGCACCGCACCGCGAACTTGGTCCGCTCCGTACCAAATTCGATGGTGTGTTCAACGGTCCGCCGACATTATTATTATTATTGACGGTGCGGTCGGTTCGATGGTTTTCCCACAGGATTTGGTGCGGTCCGCAACAAGTTCGCTCGTGTGGACGGCGCCACCGCACCGCACTTGTAGGTAATTATTAATTAATTAAAAGTGAACAAACAATAATACTCCAGTTATTTAGGTACCTTTTGATACATGTATAAATATAATTTTGAAATGTCTTTTTATTGAAATATAGTACATATTCGAAAATGTTCTATTGAATTCTATTCATTTTCGAATATGTATTATATTTCAATAAAAAGACATTTCAAAATTAGCCTATTGGCTATGATGGATAAATCGGAGGCATATCGACGTGATCGCTGTCTAGTAGCACGAAAAGCACTGGACCGTTTTTGAACGGTGCGATGGTGTGGCAAATCGAGCGCACGTACGGATCGGACCAAGTTCGCTGTGCGGAGCGGACCATATTCGAACGTCTATTAATACTTTTACAGTAGACACTACCTAATACGTGTTGGACCAAGGTCCACATTGAAAGATGGCATGATCTGGCAGGAATTTGAAAAGTATAGTTTTAATGTGAATCATCCATTTAGATCTCTATCTTGGTCTTGGCTTTCAAAGAGTGACTAAATACATTTGGTCAAAAGGCAAATTAAATTAAAACACAACTCCAAAAATATAAATAAAACAATTTGAGTTGTTCCACAAAATTATTACTGATAGTTATTTATACTACTAACTGTCCAAGTTTATATAATTTGGGTTAAAATGGCCGCCTATAAAATATTTAATATTCACAGGTAAGGGAGTACCTAAGTGCTAACAATTTTACAAGTATTAACCATGCGGTTTTATAAGGGGCCCTCGTTAAAATTGTTCTTGCTGTCTGTTAAGTTTAGATAACTTCGTAAATTTCCAAGTTACGTAGATACCTATCGAACATGTTAGCAATAACTTATGCCCTAAAAGTGATTGAATCAAATTGCACTTGAAAATCAGATGATGGTAAATTGCAAATCGGAATAATCAAGATAAGTAAAAACAATGAGTTTGAAAGAACTTTCATGCTTTGAATCGATTTATTCTTAAAAGCTCCTTAAGATTGGACATTTATCTCCTCATAACTATTTGTACTTTATAGTCCACGTAACATGAACATATGTATATCATCAAATCATCATCCATTTTCCACCTAGAGATAGTTTGTCTCTATGTAGCTCAAATTTTAGTATCATGACGAGTCTTGATAAAATAGTTCACGTGTTAATGGACTGACAATGTTTTATTACACGTGTTGTTTGTGTTGTTTTATTAACTTAAGAAACCAAATAATTTAAACCTAACTACGAGTATATCACTAACTAAGCTCCGTTAGTATTAATTCTGAAATCGATTGAAAAGTAAACCAAGGATAAAAGAGGAGGAAGCTAAATTTGGTTATGTACAAAAAACAAATTCAAACGAATTCGCGCAAAAGCTATCCAGCCTTTTGTCGTCCTGCAATTAAAATACCCTGTTGAATAAAAGATGTACAAAAGTCCCTGTCAAAACCTTTCAATGAGATTAGGGTCACACGATCACAGTGACCTTGACCTTGGTTCTTAGAAAGCAAATTAGTAGAACCCTTCTCCGTAATCCCCCGTGGATTCGATTTGACCGTCAGTGTAGTGTTAAACAATTAGAAAGGGTTAGTTCCAAAGTTGAAACCATCTAAAATCGTTTACAGTCAAGGACAAAAATAAAGGCTTAGAAAATTATTCGAAAATGTCTCAGTCTCAGTGTAGACACAGTCGCCGTAAAAGATATGATTATGGTTTAGGTGCCTTTACAAAACTTTATTTGACATTAAGGTCGTGTAAATAATTATGGCACCTAAACCGTAATGATATCTTTGAAGTCGACTGTAATTATTCTCCGACGTCTAATTATACCTATTTATGAGAGGATTTTTTCGGTGTGCACTGCGGTCGATTGGGAGTAGTAGATTCTAAGATCTAAAATATGGACCTGGACCTTTCTGAAGGTGGTTGGGAGTCGGTTGCGGGAGAGAAGACTCGAGCCCCGTTCTGGGTTGTTCCCGGTGCAGAAGTTATCCATCACAGTTCAACGCGGAAACGCTGCGAGCGTATCCGGCACTTTTGCATAGAGAATGGCTCATGGGGTTGTTTGAATAGTTTATTTTATTGTCAGTATTTTTTTTCTTATTATTTTAATTACTTTTTTTTTAATTTTAATGTAATTGTTGTATTTGATTTTAATCGTAATTATTGTGATTCTTACATTAAAAAAATATGTATGGTTAAACAAAGTAGAAAGTATTAAAATGGTTTCAAAAACAATTTCGTGAGTAATCATCGAATTTTATTCTATAAGTATACTTTTTGCTATTAATGTAGCAAAACATCAAAAACTACATCATTATTTTAAAAAGTTCTAAAGGTTTTTAGTTCCTAAGCAATTCAGTTACTGTAACGACTGTTAGCTAGGTAAAAATTTAACCTAAAAATGTGTCCAAAAAAGCAGCACGCCACCGCTACCTATAAACTTGTTAATCCATTATAAGATAAGAAAAGTGATTACGGAACATCACGGAGCGATAAGTTCATTCCACATAAAGTACTGATTAGAGGTATTAGGAAGGGCATTAACGTCTAGGTAGCCGGCGGTAGTAAAATCTGTGGCGTCACCCTGTTATACGGGAGTGCAACGAACTCTGGTTGTTTGGCTGATATATCCAAAGTAACTTAAAACGGTAAAGTTTTGGCACTTATTGCATTAAATTGTACTTATTCCTGGTACTTTTATAGAGTTAAATAGATAACATACCTAATGAGCCCATGATATCATATAAACGCACGGCTGCTACGCAGCGGTCGTGAGTTCGATCCCCGGCTCGTACCAATGAGTTTTTCAAAAACTTATGTACGAAATATCATTTGATATTCACAAGTGCTTTGCGGTGAAGGAAAACATCGTGAGGAAGCCTGCATGCACCTGCGAAGAAATTCAAGGGTGTATGTGAAGTCCCCAACAAGTACTAGGCCATCGTTGGGACCACGCAAAATAGGCACGTTTTATGTCGAGTTGCGGAAAAGTGGCCAGAATACAACAACAACAACAACATATATTAGATTAGTAAATCCAAGATTTTTTTTATAATCCAGTCCAGATATTGATTGAACAAAGGATTTTCGAAATCGAGTAAACTTTGACTTGTTTTTTCCTTGAACCTTTTATTTCAAAGAGACCTGAATAACCTGACGTTAAGAATAAAGATTCGCAAGTCTGCTTTTTAGGATTAATTATTTAGCTTAAAGACACGTCGTCTGTTCTATAGGATCAGCAACACATATGACACACCTCTGGAGTTACAGATAGGTTACAGTGGTTGCATACAGTCAGTGGTGCTGGTGTGTGTGTGTGTGTGTGTGTGTGTTTGTGTGTGCGTGTACCTAGTGTAAAGGTATTAAACCTTTAGGCACAGACTATTTCACATGACGAGGGGGGCTGGTATGATAATGAATTCAACTTTAGAATAACTTTAGAAACTTGCCGTCTCTGTCATGTGGAAAGCATTATACCATACTCATATACAGTTAATGAAATCCTGTTATATTGGATCAGAAGCATACTACTAACGTACTAACACTTCACGAGATACAAATGATCGCTCTGTTTTATTAGCTGGTTCAGTTTAGGAAAATATGTAATATTATTACAAGGTATGTGCCATCAAATGTCTCAATGTCTGTGATTTTTAAGCAATGCGGCGCAATGTATAGGAATAATAGCTATAAGTATCCTTCAATATGTTGCAGTCTGATATTATATATTTCAGAAGAATAGTTATTTTCAGATGTAAGTATTTATTCAAAAGAAATAAGGTTTGAATATTTTAGTGTAGTAGCAATAAGGATTGAGGTACGTTACGTGGGGTTTGGGTTTTACATGTAACATTACCTGCCTAACTTTTAACTGTACACATTTACACTAGAAAATATTTAACAAAGGGAAAATTATATAAAAACTTTCTGACGACTACAAAGTATTATTAACCTAGTATATGGAACCTGTAGCTGAAATGGACCTTTATATTTTAACCCCCTTATTCATAAACGTTTTTTAACTTAACAAGTCGGTAATAATTGTTTGTCCCTTTTGCTCTTATGGGCACATTGTTAAGACCGAAAGGGACAAACAATTATTAGCGGCTTATTAAGTTAGCAGACGTTTATGAATAAGGGGGTAATACTGGAAGTCCTGGCCCCTATCACCATCGTGGCAAGTACGACAATTATAAAATTTACCATTTCTCCCATTGCAGGCGAACGCATAGGCTACGGTTATTACTTATCATCATAGGCAGTGTTACCATCATCATCATCATCATCATCAGCCAATTGACGTCCACTGCTGGACATAGGCCTCCCCCAGAGAGTTCCACAAAGATCGATCGTGAGCTGTCCGCATCCATTGGACACCCGCAACCTTTACCAGGTCGTCGCTCCATCTTGTGGGGGGCCTTCCCACGCTGCGTGGTCGCCACTCGAGAACACGCCGACCCCACCGGTCATCAGTCCTCCGGGCAATATGGCTGGAATTATGTTACCATCAACATCAAATATATTGCAAAACCTTTTAGAAATCAACAATAAATACCGAGTTTTTAGCGAAAGAAAATTACAATTGTCACAAAAAACATTAAAATCGAACTACCTTATTAATTTACCTATCATATAACAATAAATCGATTTTTGTACTATTTCGAACATTGTCACTGTAAAAAATATATGAGATTTCTACTTAATTTCATATCGAATGCCACTGCAACAAAATACAAAATGGTAAAAGTAATTTCCTTGACGGTATAGCTGTATAAATACATCAAAATTAAATAATTATTTGAAGCTGTGTGTAAAGCACTATCTAACTCATCTTTTTATTAATACGCTAAGTATGAACTAAATTGGTTACGTTTATGAACAAGTTGTCTATACAGGGTGCCCGCTCGCATTACAAGACATTTGAATGGTGTATTCCTGACCACAATATTTAGAGTCTTTAATATTATATAAAATTGCTTAGATAGATACGACTTGTTTTCAGAGATAATCAAACTTTTGCAAAATATTTTTTTCTTCGTAACTCGTTTTATATTTGGTCATATATTATAGGTAATATTTCTTCGTTTATTTTGACGTCTAGAACGCATAGTTAAAATCTCTCACAATGCTCGCAAGCATCCTGTATATAAACAGGTACATTTTAATTCGTTACATTGTTTCACAAAGACAACAAATATATCAACAATCTACATAGGCACAGTTGTTTATTATTGCATTCTGTTAAATTCGTATTAAAATCTGGCTACACAAAGATAAACTCTCTACAGATTTGGGAGGCTGCGGAATCTCTTAACAATGCAAACGTCCTTCGAAAACCCGGCGGTACCAAAAGGAACGAATTGCGCCGATAACAACTTCGGTCCAGCTTCAAGGTTAACCCTATCGCACATCTTAACGAGCCTTTTCACTCTCAGGAACCGGTATTATTCGTTCTCTAAAAACCTGATTTTGATGTTATATTCACTCGAGGTTACACGAAGAATATCTCATGGTTAGAGTGAGATGAACTACAAATGTACCAATACCTACTATTCGTCAGTAGAATTCAACAAAAATGTAAACAAATATGTCTGACTTTCCATAGTATTTGACGTATTTGGCAGATATCGTGAAACACGTTCGCAGATTTATGTTTAGGTACGTTAATACTTATAAATAGGTATCAATAATTTTAACTAAAAATGTATGTGAATTCAAGGTTTAAGATTTGAAGTCGGTAATAAAACCAAGATTATGTTCTAAAAAGTGCTTGATTATGAAATAATGCAAGTTTTTAGGTTTGTTTACATTTTTTTAGGATTCCGTAGCCAAAATGGCAAAAACGGAACCCTTATAGATTCGTCATGTCCGTCTGTCCGTCTGTCCGTCTGTCACAGCCAATTTACTCGGAAACTATAAATGCTACAGTAACGAAATTTGGTAAGGATATGTGTTGTATGAACCGCTACAGGAATGTGATACTAAATTGTAAAAAAAACCATTGGGGTGGGGGCCCTCCATACATGTAACTGAGGGATAGAATTTTTTTTTTAGTTGTACATAAGCGTGTGGGGTATTAATAGAAAGGTCTTTGAAAATAATATGAAGGTTTATCCATCACATTTTTATTTAAGCAAATCGTTTTCGAGATATCAGGTCTCAAAGTCTGAAAAATGTGTCCCCCCCTCTATTTTTTAAACTACGCGATATAAAATTCTGAAAAAAATATATGTTATGCACATTAATAAACTCTATCAACGATTTTTGGTTTGATAAAATTATCTCCTATAGTTTTTGAGGTAGGCTGATTTAACTGTATTTTTTTAATAATAAATTGATAATGGTACGGAACCCTTTGCGCGCGAGTCCGACTCGCACTTGGCCGGTTTTTTGTTTTCTACAAATGAATGGTACACATAATATGTTTATTCAATATACATATTCATAATATAAAAAATGGGGGTGTGGGCTAACTTAAGTACCCACCTACTGGGAATGTATGCAGTCATAACTTTGAAACAACGAATATCTAAGCGCTAATTTTCACCTTGTAAATAAACTTTTTTATGTATAATTTCACCAATTTAAATAGATACATGAACATTTTAATTATACTAGGGATAATGGGTTAGTACAGTCACTTAGTAAAGCATAAATGCACGTAAACCGACTTACATTTTCTGTTTATTAAATTATGTGCTAATTTTTCATTGTGTGTCATTCGGGAACAAATTCAGGCTGTTGTAAATGCGAAAAGCTTAAATTAAAAATGGGGTAATTTTCACTTTCTAATCGACTTCTTACACTTGGGTATTCTTTGTAACTAAGAGGGGAACTTTGAGTGTTTCAGATAGCATCTTTTTACAAAAGATGTGAATTAAGTAAATGGCACTGACACTTAAACTTTAGAATTACTTTATGTTGGAATCATTCTATTATATAGGCACTTTAATTTGACAGTATTATATTACATTTGCTTGGTGGGGGTACCAAAAAAACGCTCGTTAAATGGTTTTTGTATAGAATTACATAACGCTTAATAATCTAAAAATTATAAAAAAAATAAAACAAAACAAAATGTGGCTAACGTTAATTGTAAAAACACAGAGAATAATTGCGACTGTACATTTTTCCGATTTCCAGCAGCATGATGATTAATATGTATACTCGTACCTATACCAAACTGTATCTAAATTTCTAGTACTAACGGCCACTCTGCTAGTTATGCCGCGGACAGACGGACATGGCGAAACTATAAGGGTGCCTTGTTTACTACGGAATACTAAAAAAAGATTTCCACTTGTATTAAAATACAAGTTACAAGCTTTTAAGGAACGTGTTCTTTGAATCCCATACTTACTCGCCTCTTACAATTATAAATAAAACCCTTTTGTTTATCATTGATACTGAAAAAAGCTATTTTAAGGAAATGAGACCGCATCTGTATTTATATTCTATTAATAAAGGGTTTCAATAAAACTGGCACAATATTTAAATAAAAGGTACGCTAGGACGTTAACCTTCATATTTACCTCTGACGTAGGTACTGAAATAAACTTGTAATGAAAGTGCTTTAATTAGCAATCCC